>LUCM01003968.1:109276-120738 GCA_008360955.1 Fasciolopsis buskii
CTCGCAAACCAGGTTTCAACAAACTTCATTTGGCATACCCTTCCCGGTGTGAGAGCACTGGTTAGTGCCGGTTGATCACGCAGTCCGAAAGCACCTTTCAAGTCGGGAAGACTACGATCCGTAGGGCGGCGGTGTGTGGCGCGTTTCTGCATCTGTCCGAAGAGCTGAAATATTTGGTCGAATCGCAACCTCGACCCTGGCCGAAATCCGGCCTGTTGTTCGCGGACATTTACTCTCGGCAATCGGTGTTAAACGGCGCAAGCACTTATCGAAGCTAACACCTAGTAAACTATCGGAATATAAATAATCCCACGGATGATTGCTGCATTCACTCACGTTGTTACCCTTCTTGAAGATGGGTATACATCAGTCGACTCACCCACGATACGGGATTGCTCCTTGTTCCAAAATATCACGAAGCAAGAGGGTAAAGTGATCTTCTCAGCATTTCTCCAACCAATTTGAAAAGAACGGTGGAAGGTCGTCCGGAACGGACTTTTCCTCTCTTTACGAGCGTCGAATATTCAGCCTGCACTTCCACTTCCGTTGGGATCAAGTGACACCTCCCAAGAATTCACGCTCCAGGCGTCGGACTAGATACGATAGGCGTGTGGCCAGGTAAAAGATCCTTGAATGATTACTGACCCAAACGGTCAGTCTTCTCCTGTCTACCATGATTTGAGCTCTCCATCTTAATTGCACACGACTTCACTAACTGAAGTTCGCCACCCACCGCTGTCGCGGCGGTGGGCGGTAACAGTCTTTGACTGTTACCTGAAGGCGGACCCACTGTCCATCTGCTTCGGCTACCTATACCCACCAGCTTTCGCGAGTACATTCCTAAGGCTTATGGGTCAACTGACGCTGCAACTGCCAGACGCATTTATTCATTTCCTTTGCAGTAGGCAGCTCGCGTTGCTCCGATCTAGACTTAGGGACAGCTTGCAAAGATCCAGTGTTTTTGATGAACGCAATAGACACTAGAGAATGACACGGGAAAATTTGCTGCCAGAAATGCATCGCCTGCCTTAAATTGAACACACTGATCGCCATACAGTTGCTGATTGTACGCACAGTTGTTTACTCCCGATCGGTTAGATTAATTGTTCGTAGCTGTTGCGAAACAGCCCAAATCAGACAAACGTTCGACAGCCAATCGGGGTTCTGTGGCCTGCCGTCGATGGTCATCTCGATTGCAGCGAAAATCGCATTAAACTAAAGACAATGGTCCGATTCGACGCGTACGTAGTTCATGAATCTAAGTCTGGACAGAACCGCCACATCGGTAGCTAACTGTGATATGGTCAATCTGATCAGTGAACCGTCGAGTTTGGAACGCCACGTCGCTGTGCGACGCGAACTGTGTTGGAAATTCGTACTAGATAGGAATAAATGATTATCTGCACAGAACTAAGGAAGTCTTTCCCCGTTGTCTGTTCGCTGTGCAGGCAAGGCGCATCGCCCACCTAAACAGGACTCCGATGCACTCAGTTTTCCAACTTGTGCATTAAAGTCACCTGCTACCACTACAATGTCAGAGCGTTTGCTCTTCCGAACAAGAGTAACGAGGTTGTCGTAAAATTCGTCTTTCTCCATATCAGTGCTGCAGTCTGTGGGAGCGTATGCCGAGTTAACAAATAATCTACGCTTAACACTACTATCCTTTCGGACGCCGACTGATCCCTGCAGTCTCATGGCACACAAGCGACTGTTGACTGGGATCCAATCTAAAAGCGCTGCTTCAGCCTTCTCACTCAAGACTATTCCCACACCACGTTGACCCACAGCTTGAGCTGCTTCGTCTCCTGAAGTGCGAAGAAAATATCTTGACGAGACGTTTGGCGCAGTTAGTTGAATTACTCTACTCGAATCCTGAATTCGTGTTTCACTCACGCAGCAGACATCAATCGAAAATGAGTCCACTGTCAGAACTGAAGACGCCTGTTGGCCAGCCTGCATTAAAGTGCGCACTTCGAAGGAACCCAGATTCAGAGGCTGATGAAGCTTGAGAAAATGTGAGCTAACACAGTGCAAGCCACCTACCACACTAATTAACACTGAACCGTTGCGGGTATCGGGCATGTTAGCAGCGGGGGCACTATGGGCAGGTAGAACGGGCAAAGAGATTCGGTTGGAGACAGAAGAGACAGGTTGAATAAAAGAGAGGGAACTTTTCGTTTATATCCCCCAAAGCCATTTAGAATAATTATGTGGACGTCGAAGCTTGTACTGTTTCACACATTATTATAATGTCGAGGACACGTCTCGTAATCTCTAGGGTCCAACTATTAACCGACAGCCGTATCTTACGTTAGCATTTATGCACATGAGGTCCTGGTAAGGAATGACTGATACTTGGTTACTAATCAATAAACACGCGATGGTATTCTATGTTCGCCCTCGCTGTCTTTCTGTTGCAATCGGATGGGCTAACAATTCGAAATCCGCGACCTGCTCTTTGCGATCGCCAAGTGAAAGGAGCTTTCAGTCTGCAAATACGAGTTTATAAGGCTCAAGCCAGTTCTGCTTTCACTATTAGAGTGTCGGTACCGTGCTAAGTTGTGGGCTGTATGTTTAATTTTACACCTAAGGGTTACATACCTCCGTGCATTGTGCGAGGTGCATTAATGCACACGAAAAGGATGCTTCGCCGTCAACTGAGATCGATATCGGTAGCCGGTAATCAAATTGGTGACTTTTCAACGATATCGAACAATGTCGAGTTCTCGTTATGTACACTGCTTCGGTCAGTTATTGCATTTATACACTATCCACAATCTGGGCCGCACGACAATCTTTGTCCAAGCATTATGAGGACACCTCTTTTGCTAATCTGTTAGGCTTAGAAGTTAAGATTGAGAAACAAAAGTTCTTCCGTACACTAACTCCCACAGAACATACTCCTTACGCCAGCTTCGTTTTGTCTTATCAATCGCCGAACCGCTTTGTTGAGCAAAATGTTCAGATATTAACCAAAACGTTTAGTGACATCCTCACTTTGCAATCCACGGTGTGAGTACCTGAAGCTTATCAAGCGCTACGCCGATGATTTGGTAACAAGTGCAGTAATTATTAATCGTGAACACCCGATCCAGACTTCGTTCCCCTTCAGAAGATCGATTCCACTAGTTCCTTTCTATCTGCAAACTTTAATTTGACAAGCTTTATAACGTATTGTCCGCTGACAAAGTTTAAACAGTAGCCAGACCAGACACCAGTGCAACCTGCGGGTGGATGCACGCCGTTGAAATTCATTCAGTCACCGTCCGAAAATCCGAGCGGTCCACTTGCGGTGTCAACAAAATCAAAGTCAGATAAAATGTATGGATGGGGAAAGGATTCGTGGTGTTACATGCACAATCCGAATACAGATGGACGCGTTGTGTCAATTGTTTTGTGATTTAGAGTTTGCTTTAGGACGTAGGGTGGGCCACAAATTGTTTCTAAGCGCACAGTGGAGGATTGTAAGGACGGATCACGACAGCTCCCACAGTGCTCGGGAGGCGACCGTTTACCAACTTAGATTGTTTATCCCTGACCTTATACAAGGTCTGGAAAGCTTGCGTCACATTCACTCTATGGCTAGTCTGTGCTAGGTGTGGAACGACTGCAGTAGTAAGTGACTCAATTCAGACAAGTGCCTGGTCGTGCGGCCGATGTACAGTGTCCCACAGGAACATGTGAATGAGTAAACACAAAACGAGTTTGCAGAATAAGGAACTACTTTTTTCAACGATATTGACAAGACGGGGCGAGGTTTGAACAGGATTCGAAGCTTGGCTGCGTAAAATGTCTTATTGATAGCGTCAGTCAGTCATCTTCGTGTTATCTCTGCTAGCATGTTACCTTTGAATGGCAGATATATACTGGCTTTCTCTCCACCGCCGTCCTTCTGGGAACTTCCTTTTCTGTCTCCAATATATTATCGATTGATCTATCTGAGAAACCATTTTCACTGAATACTCCTCTTGCCGTCTAAACTTCTACTTCAAGAGTATCTTCTGTGTATCTTCTTATTCTGGTTCTGAGACATCTAATTAGGTTTCTCTTCACATTAGGAGGTAAAAAGCTGTGAAAGCGGACGTATTATCCATTCGACGTAGCTTTCCTATATAATAGTGATCACCAAACTGAGTTGTCTTCTCGACGACTTAATAGTGTGTCTAGGAATGCTACTTCATTGTTCAACTCCATCTATTGTGAATTTCACATTTGGATGAGCCGGGTTGAATTTATTCAGCAGTTGATTAGTTCTCGTCGAGGGGTTGAGTACACAGAAAATGTTATCCGCAACGTTTGTACAAGTAGAAGGTTTCCATAGACGATTCGACTGGCCCAGTTTCCAGCTTCGTCATGAAAATGTCGTTTTGTAATGGACCGATTTGGGACCTCGTTGATACACCGTCCCTTTGGCGGTAAAGTTGATCGTCAATTTTAAACTGCATGTTGTAGGTGCAAAAGAACAATAGTTTTTCAAGTCTACTGTCGGAAGACTTGCCGCTAACCCACTGTTCTCGATGTAATCACAGACGTATTCAGTTGTTCTCGTGATCGGGACGTTGGAAAAAGGGCGGTGACGTTTGAAGGAAGCATTCTTCGTCCTTTCATATCTAACTCTTACGGAGTCGATAAGCTCAAGTGTGCTTTTGAGACTGTCTTGCTATCTTCTGCCTAACAGGTTATAAAAACCTAGCCAGCCAGTTTGCCACAGCGTGATACGGCGAATTGCACATATCGAGAATCCTCAAAACATGTGTTGCTTAATTAGTTCGTATCATTGAGAAAACACAAGTTGGCGAACAAGCTCGTTTTCAGTGATTCGTACTCATGCCATTACATCACTATATATATCTTGACAAAATATTTTCACTATAGGAAGGATTGGATTAGTCATTTACAAATATGGGTGGGGAAGGGATTTGTGGTGTTAATTGTTTTGGTTGTCTAGGGTTTGTATTGGGACGGGGGGTGGGCCAAGGGAGTTGAAGCGCAACCACAAATTGTTTTTGAGAACAAAGTGGAGGACTGAGCCAAATTCGCATATTTTTTTTCGAGTACCCAGCCACTCTTAATGCGCAGGTAAACTGGAACATCTCGATCGGTCGATTTGATCGCCGAGAAATTGGCTGCGATGGAACGGATGTTGGGTTATGTAGGTATTCTGAGAACTTGCAGTTTTCCAGTAGGCCGGTTTTGCACAAATCGGCGGTTTCCGTTTTGAAGGAAGGCACTAGCTCAGTATCCAAGCCTTTTGTCAATCCGGATGAACAACGGAGGAAAGTTCTGATCTTCGGAAAGGTTTGAAGGTCTCGCCTTACGACAGTTTTAATTTCATAGCAGGAACGCGTTGTTCTGGACGAATGACCGTTGTGTTCTGGTCGTCGACGTCTGTGTTTCAGAAACGAAGTCAAATGTGTTGTGTCTGCAAGGCGGGTTGATTCGATACTAGTTAATTTTGCTGCTAATAAGTCCTAAAACTGATTGGTGGATTACGAGCTCCTGTAAGTACGAAACGAATTAATTCATTGCATAAAATAATGTTGATTTTTCGTAAGCTGCAGGTTACTGAAACTTATGAAAATTTCGTGAAAAGTTGTTTACTACGATTGTTTTTTACATTTCTATAGGGCTGCCTTGTAGGCTTGGCACTTTAAATATTGTAATTGGGTCGACTAAAAATATGACCTAGACAAATGTTCCTTTTTTCTGTAATAAATGCGTTAGGTGTACGTCACTGTGACATCCTAGTTTTTCTTTTATCTTTTCCTTTTTTCCTTACTTACTCTATTTGAGTAGTACAAAACGGGTTTTATATTTTATCGACTGTTTGCGAAGGCCTGTTTCCATCTTTCGTACATTTCGTATATTTCACCTCATTAAATGTGTCCGGTATTAGACAGGTAGATTAAATCTGTTTCACTTTAGGGATAAAATGTTCGAATCTCAGTCCTATTGGCCGAATTGATAGCAGATGGCGATTTGCGGTCTCCTTGCTCGTTTTCATGTCCGACCCACTCCATGCTTCTGGGTTAGTGTCCCCACGTCTCGCGTCGTCGTGCTGTATGCCTTCTAGACTATGGGGTGTGTCCCTTCTTTAGAACTTCGTAAAATACTGCTCGGGATGAAATTTACAATTTGGATGATTAACTTAAGTACAGTTGGGGCAGTTTGGGTGCACGCCGAACGATAGTTTTTTTTATCGTTGTCGTCTAACGTTTGTGCCAGTTGTTTTATTCATTCAGTTAGGTACTATTGTGCATTTTTTTATTCGATTTAAATTACTGTCTAGGTTTACTTAGTATGATTATATAAGGGCAATTTGTTGGTCAGATTGAATTATCCAATTAAAATTAGTAATTCGGATAACCAGTCATTACGTTTAATAAATGGCCTCTCCTAGTAGCGGCATTGGGAAACCCTTTTAGCCAGTTTTCCTATCAGTGTTTTTGTTGTTTAAACAAGTGATTCGTTAGTTCACACACTGATCAGTGGGTGGTAGTCTCCTAGCTTGAACAAGCGTATTGTAACGTGATAAATTAGCATAAATTGCCTGGCGTTATTTTACTTTTCTACGCTATTGAACAAATTCGTGGAGGAAACATGAAAATGCTGTAGTTTTTCTCTGTTCATTTGTAGCATTCCCAATACATTATTGACTCATTTTTTGTTCACCATGGTGACCTATTCCGTTTGTATCATCTCACTCACAATTAAATTAAATTTCTTTCATAGGCGAAGTGAGATAATATCTTACTCTCTCGTTCTTTACGAGAGCTGCCAGTCCTCATCTATGTTTTTTTTCACGTTTGTTTGTTCTTTTTTTCTCCTGAAGGTCTTATTCACCCTCTCGTTTTTGTTAATTCTGTTTTTAAGGGAAGATAATTTATTCGGGCGAAATTTTTGATGTTATTTCGGCTAATGGGGCAGATTTTGCTGTTGACTACTCCACCAACTTTAATAAATATTCTGTAGCATTCGGACGATTTGATCGTGCAAAAAATTATTCCGAAAGTATTTTCTTGATTGATCAGTGGGAAATATCTACCTCTTGGTCCAGTCTCGAGGTGTCCTTTCAGTAATCCCTACTTATTTCGGTATCTGTTGCACACTGGCCTTGCGAATATTCCCCGGGCAAATGGGATCACGTTGCAGATGTGTTTTGAAAGCGTTGAACACCTCCGAAGTGTTAATTGCTGCTGCAGGACTGTGTTGCTCCGAAGTCGAACCTTGTTGTTGCATGAAGTGTTGGTAAAATGGGTTAGTTTGGTTACTTGAGCAGATTGTCGTACATCGGATGAGATGTCTTCGCGCCTTCAGATAACTCAAAAAAATGTTAACGCCTCGATGCGTATGTGGCGTCTATGTTGTTGGGTCGCAGTTTGGTAACAATGGAAACAAAGAACGAAATAGGAATAGGTGTATGGAATCGGTGGTTGCTTATGACACTAGGTAAATTGCAAGTGCCCACTGTGTCCGGCCAAAATAGCGTTGAGTGGCTAGAAACGACTGTTCCCTTCTCAATAAACTGTGCGTAAATGAATGGATCCCGGAGGGCTTTGAAAGCGAATCCTCTGGCTGCAGTTCTTGTACATTTTTGTGGATACCCACTTATCTGTTCCGGATGCGACCGTGCTAGACAGATCAATCGTCGTCCTCTGGTGGGTGTATTCCTACGATTAGCACGTGTCGTCCTCTGACCTGTCAAGCGAGAAACCGACGACCGTGACATCCAATCATCCATGAAAGATCGATGCCACACCGTAGCAGTTAAACCTGGTCTGGGAAGCCTATCCGTTTAGAATAGATATGCGAAGATTTTTGGATTGTTCATTGCGCATACACGTAGCTGATTTCTATGAATGCATGCTGTTTCCCAAAGCTTTGCCAATTGGTTGAAGCTTTTATTTCATAAATTGAAAAATCATGAAAGTCCTTATCATTAGACTGTTGCCAGCAGGGGGGCTTAAATTGTCAGGGTATGGTGTGCGAGATCCTCCCATGACTGATGGATGTTGGTTTTGGGTCATTAGCGTGATTGTATTCAGGATCTTCTCTCATCTACATAATTTTCTTTACATGTTACCTCACATTGTTTTATCAATTATTTTTTGTAGCAATCAAAACCAGAACAACTTAGTGCGTGGTTAGTGGGCGTCCTAACTGAAACTAATACGTGCTATCCTAAACCAAAGTTCGTTGTTTCTTTAGCAACGCCGGGAAGTGAGCCTTTAAGAATACACCATCTGTGGGTAAATGAATGCCAGCCGCTCAAACTATTTTGCGCGAAGTTTTTGGGTTGAGTGATTGCAGTTTGTTCGCATAGGCGATTGTTTTTCTCCCAATCGAGACTTCTCCTTCTGTATTCCAGCTCGAATTTGAAATCCTCACCGGTCAGTGAAGGTTCTCAATCTGGGGATGTTATCGTGCCGTACATGCAGCCATTACCTTATGTGGGGACAGGATTTCATCGGTATATTTTTGTTCTGTATCGACAGAATAACGGGTCGATTGATTTACAAACGATAAAGCGTGACAAAAAAATCAAGTGAGTTTCTGTTCCCCTTTATTTGCCCAATTCATTCCAAATCCTTCATATTTTGAGCAAAAACGCATGTTGCTGTTAGCATTCACTTTAACGGGCAATAAGAAAAGATTTCTTACTGCTCGAAGTTATTCATCGCGCGGTGCCATTTTTCCAGTTGCCACAATTGTGTTTGGATTGATTCATCGAATTTTTTCTGTAATTTTAGTCTGATGTTTGGCGAACCCAGCAAAACGTCTCTTCCTTTTCTCTTTCTCCCGCATTGTTTTTCTTTCTTCGCCGTGCTTCTGATGGTACTAAAGTTTGGCAAAATGAATATTATGAATATGATTCTTGTCTTCTCTTGTCCATCTGCGTCCATAAATTAATCAGTTTTTTTAAGTAAACTTCCATAGAAAATTTCCAGTGACTTTAAACCGAATATTCTGTTCTTCTCTCATCTTTTTGAACACTGCAATTTGCAGAGTCAACTAATTTTGGTGCCTCTTTACACTGGCGGTTAGGCTATGTTATGTTGACTGCATCTTCTCATTTTTCAATCGTATTGATTTGAAACAGGGCTATAGGAATGGAGGACTGAAGGAACATTCAGTTTCGATTATTTTATGACGCAATTTGTTTTGACACATCCAACTAATCGAGATTATGAGCGATCATTTACGTAGAATCAATTTCTTGATGCGAATTCCCCCCTACTCATGGATCTGTAAAGCTGGATGTTTTTGACTTAAGCAACAAAATACTGCATTGGGTCGTCCTGGTGCACAAAATTAAGTAGAAGTTTTTCCTTTTCCTTTTATTTATTAATGATAAGATACATTGTTTCCGGGAAGGAATCTGCGGCCAGCTGAAGACTTTCAAGTGTCCAAGTTGGCTGGCGCTGGGTGGACTCGAACCCATGGCTTTCACGCCGAACTACCACTATGTTAACTCTATGGCTACCCCGGTGGGAGCTAGATGTCATTGGTCTTTTTGGTCCACTGTTTCATTCGCTAAATGTTGGATCATTGTTCATGGGCAGTTTTGACAGATTTTGGCGAATGCTAGAGTTGTATGTTGTACACCTGTATATATATATATATATATATATATATATATGTATACATATAAGATAGAACAGCAATGTCTAAGGACGATATAATACATTTGATAGAATTGTGCATGGGAACATACCTACAGTTCAATGGGACGGTATATAAACAAATAAGAGGACCGTCCATGGGATCACCACTATCAGGCTTGGTAGCAGACGCAACCATGAAGCAATTCGAGACAAAAGCATTCGAAACAAACCGCCCACGCTTATGGATCCGATATGTTGATGATACATTTGTTGTGTTAGGAAAAACAGAAATGGACCAATTTCATCAACACCTAAACGCGATAGTGCCCAGCATGAAATTCACCAGGGAGGAGGAAAAAGACGGCTCTACCGTTTCTCGACGTACTAATTATGAGGCAACTAAACGGAAGCATACAGACAACCGTCTTCAGAAAACCGACGACGACGGACCGCATACTCAATTTCAAAAGCAACCATCCAACCTGCCACCTAAAGAGCTGTGTGCGTACCCTGTTCCATCGAGCCGACACACTGCAGTACACAGCACCTAAGGGAACAAGAGCAATCTAGGTTGTTCAGGTTATTTGCGGTCAATGGATATCCAAAGTCTTTCATCAACGCTTGTATTCGCAGAAGGCAGAGGGCAAACACTAAGAGGACCAGATCGATCGTGGTACTTCCATACATACGGGGAGTATCCGAAGCGGTCGAACGCATCCTACATCCACTAGATATCACAATCGCCCACAAACCGACCGGCACCCTGAGATCTGTTCTATTCAACGGAAAAGATCGCGTCGACCAGCACGGCCAGTCAGGGGTAGTTTATGCCATTCCGTGCCTCGGATGTGACAAACAGTATGTCGGTGGGACAAGCAAACAATTACGCACACGCTTGCACGAACATAGCTTAGCCCTACGACGCGCTGACCCACACTCGCAGATATGGAACCACTGTGCACAAACGGGCCATGAGATCAGCATCAACAACGCAAAGGTAGTCAGCCGGGCAAACGGAAAGGGGGAGCGACTGATTCTTGAAGCCCTCGACTCGAATAACTCGTTCAATCGGCATGTGGAGATTGACAAACATTACGTCATCTTAACAAGACCCGGATGCAGAATAGAGAGACAAACAGACGGACAGTGCACAAAGCTGAACGGAACTAGCGATCCCATTCAATCACTCATTCACGTTTGACAACGAGTCCTAGTTTGGATCGAAACGTCTCGATTAACGTATTAACTCAATGCCCGCCTTCTGAACTCTCTCTCTCTCCCTCTCTCTCTCTCTATATATATAACCAGGAAGTAGTATCTGGATGCGTGAACAAAATTTGCCCGGGAGCACACGACTGGTTTCGCGGTTATTGTCGCTCGTCAGGTATGCGTACCCGATGCTCTCTTGTCCAAACATCCACATGCTTGTACACTCCGAATTGATTGATATTTCTCACCACAATCGAATCTGTAGCAACAGGAGTGTGCATGGAAGCTCTTCGTCGAAGAGTCCACAGAAGAATCACGACTGTGATTCGTTGATAATTCTTTGTCAGTTGGGCTGAGCCAACCTTGGGAACGAGGGCGGAATGCCCCAGAATATACGTATGTATATATAGAACCAGGAAGTAGTATCTGGATGCGTGAACAAAATATATATACATATATTCCTTGAAAATTACCACTGAGCACATTGAGAAAACACAAGTTGGCGAACAAGCTCGTTTTCAGTGATTCGTACTCATGCCATTACATCACTATGGGCAATACATCAACTTCCACAGCTTTGTACCTCTTAATGTGAAGAGGAACTTAATTAGATGTTTGATTGCCAGGACAAAAAGAATATGCACAGAA
>LUCM01003968.1:123376-141288 GCA_008360955.1 Fasciolopsis buskii
GGTTTGCTTTGGGACGGGGGGTGGGCCAAGGGAGTTGAAGCGCAACCACAAATTGTTTTTGAGAACAAAGTGGAGGACTGTGAAGATGGATTGCGACAGCTTCCGCAGTGCTCAAGAGGCGACACTTTGCCAACCTGGATTGTTGACCTCTGACCTTATACAGAGTCCGGAAAGCTTGCGTCACATTCACGGTGTGGTTAGTCTGTGCTAGATGTGAAACCACTGGGTCGTGCGGCCGATGTGCATTGTCCCACAGGAACATGTGAATGAATAGATACAAGACGAGGCTGCAGAATCAGGGACTTTGTCTTTTAACCATAATGACACTACGGGGCGGGATTTGAACAGGATACGAAGCTTGGCTGCGTAGAATGTCTTATTGATAGCACTAGTCAGTCTTCGTCGTGTTATTTCTGCTAGCGTGTCACCTTTGAATGGCAGAGATATGTATACCGGCTTTCTCTCCACCGTCGCCCTCCTAGGAACTTCCTGTTCTGTCTCCAACATCTTGTCGATTAATCTAATTGGGAAACCATTTTCAGTGAATACTCTTCTGACCGTCTGCAGTTCAGCTTCAAGAGTATCTTCTGTGCATATTCTTTTTGTCCTGGCAATCAAACATCTAATTAAGTTCCTCTTCACATTAAGAGGTACAAAGCTGTGGAAGTTGATGTATTGCCCATAGTGATGTAATGGCATGAGTACGAATCACTGAAAACGAGCTTGTTCGCCAACTTGTGTTTTCTCAATAAATATATATATATATATATCGGATAACTTCGAAGCATTTCTTGATCATATTCACTTAGATTCCGACAAACTGCCCATAACAGACTTATTTTTAGTAAAGTCAGCTTCACCATATTGTTGTATGCTTGAATCTCAAAGGAACTTCGTTTCCGTCCGGTTTCAACTTGATTAACGGGATTCTCACTGTATACAATCGCAACAGGAAATTGACAGTCATTTCACAAGCATCTCTCCCTCCCCGTATTTTTCTTCCTCAACGGGACGCACGTAACTTAGTGAGATTGAAACACCTCTTACGCTCCCGACATATATTGAGCTGCTACTTTTTCGTATGCAATTAAAATTTGCCGTTAAGTCACGTTTGTGGACGACAATAATGGTAATGAGATGGATATCCAGTAAATCTGGGTACAGAGCAAACACGATGACAAATAAGTACCCTATAATTTAATCGCCTTATTTCGCTTCATCTCTGTCTCTCCCAAGGGGGTTGTATAAGTGTCTGTTCAATTCGCTCTCCTTAAAATGAACTTTTGAAGATTTATTTTCGTTGAGTGTTTTTGTTTTTCACGCTATCCGATCCCGCGTTCTGTAATTGTATCTATATGCACAGAAATAATGTCTAAGCGCTGTCTTGAGTGGCCATTTTTGTGTTTAGTTAGGGGATTTGTAAAAAATGACGATAATCGTTTGCCATGAAGAGGTCGAGCTCCGCTCTTTCGTCGGTTTGCTGCATCCGATGATTCCACGGCTAGTTATTTGTGTGGCATGCATAAGGCGTGAGTTCAGTAAAATGAATGTACAACATAGCCTCCAAGGTAAATTGAAGAAAACCCGTGAATGCTGGAAGTGTTTTTAGAGAGTCCAAACGCGAAGTAGAAGATTACGATTCTCAACCAAGCCATTGGGTTCTAACGAGAATCTGATCGCAAGGCAGCGTGATGTGGTTCACTGGAAGCTCATCTCCTTGGGTCAATAATTCTTCTACCCGTCCTTCTGATTGGGTTGCCAACTCAAATCAACCCCCGACCTGGATGACCGGGAGACTACATCTTCAGATTTATGCCCATTGATCTTCCAGGTATGGTTCGATTTTCGGCTTGAGATAACCCAATCGGTGTAGCTCGTTAGGTCATGAAGGCAGACAATTCGTCACACCAAGTCAAGATGCATTCTCCTTGTGACATCAGGTTTCACAGTTGTCATAAAAAAACTTCAATTGTTCCGCGTAGTTTTGGTACGATTTTGATGATATGATTGATTTTATTGAACTAAATGAAGCGGATGTCTGCCTTTTGTCGTTTTTGTTTAGTGTTTTATCTTCATCGAATATTAACGGACGCGCATGTTTTAGTCCTTGTGGAGCTCATGTTCTGGTATGCAATTTTTCGTCATTCTTTCACTCCGACCAACCTGTCATATTTACTCTGAGCAAGTCACATACAGTCCAACTGCGAGGTATCGAAAAAACCGGTTAAATTTCCGACAGATTATTGCAGAAGTTCATCTTTGTTCATCTTTATCAGATAGTTCATTCTGTCTGGTTGTGTTGATCCAAAGGATCTCAAGTGTTCAACTTTTTCTCATTTATGAATCACGGCGTAGCACGTGGTCCTATTTTGATTGCTCCGTCCTCTTTTGAACGATGACTTTCCCACGCCTGTATTCCAACTCCCTGAGCGTTTTCACACATGATTATGGAAGATTATTGTCAGATAACCAAAACCTGGGATTTAGGTCGTGTTGTTCCAGCATATTATTAGTGTGGTGAAGTGTTGAAGTATGGATGCTTTTTAGCTACATGTGACGCCTTAACACAATCGCGAGCCTGAAGTGATATTTCGGATTCGGAAAGTAACAGAATAAAACCAGGTGGCAGCAGAGCCGAGAGAAAGAGTAATGCAAAGTGGTGAATTGGAATCGTATCTGGATAGGCAAAGAGAAATGAGTCTGCGATGGTTCGGCTGGCTTTGCTAGTCATGTTTAGATGTGTTTTGAAACAGAAAAGGGCCGAATGGGACGTCTCCCCTGGATCCAACTCGACAACCGGCAGTCCGTTCTACCTCGATTCTCGCTGGTTGTAGAGAGTGCAGCCATATTGTGCAAACAAAATAATTGGTTTGTTGAACCAAAAACAAATCATTTGTATTGGTCTCTTCTGGTCAGTACTCAGTGAGCGATCAGTTCACTGGACGTTGACCGATCATATCCTGCAGCGTTTTTGCTCAGTCTGATGTAATAAGTGCGATATCACTGCGTTTTTGGTGACTTTCGACTAGGATAATGCATACGACCACTCGTCATCCACTACTCTTACAAGATAATTTGTTCGAAATCTCCTATGTTAATAAACAGTCACTCTTCTAGTGTACGGCACCATTATTATTGGCAGTAGCATAGACGGTCCAATCACAGGCCATATTTTTTGAATAAATCCCGTGAACTTTTCTGCCATGCACTCTTTGGTAATGTCACTATCATTGATGTGATGCATTCCTTTTGGTAACTGATTTATTCGTCTACAGAAAACCAAAATCACATTCTATTGTCAGTTTGGCGCTTATATAAAAGAAAAAATGGCCAAACTACACCCTTCAAAAATTATGGCATGGTGGATGGAGCATTAAATTTACCACGACTACTCTCATAGCAATCGAATGCCTCTGAGTTCTCTGCTGGTTTGCTAACAATTAGGTTGTCTGAGGTTTGTTCTCACACGTAACATCCATTCTTAATCGTATTCGTTCTGGTGCATGAAAACGACGTGTGACCACTGAAATTACGCGTCAAAACGGTTTATTTTTCTTTCCACAAATGTCACAAAAACAACATTTACATGCACGGTTGCCAAGTGATCGATCTATTCCACGTGCAAAAACAAACGTCTATTGTGCTACTAGTAACCATGACCACAGGTTGTTGTAAACGTCGACTTAGTCAGGCTTCTTGCTCTCCATGGAGTTTTGCGTTCCTGTGTTCACTCTTCCATGTGAAAACAGTTCATCCCATTTTTCGCAAAATCGCTTCGAGGTTAAAGAGTTTTATCCTGTGCTCGTTTGCTTTTCCACGCAATTTTCTTCGACACTTTGATGTCTTATTGGCAATGTTCTGTGTCTCAGTCGAAAAGGAAATGAATGATTTGCCTTCCTCGTCTACGGGACACAGTTGTCACAGTCTTCGATCTGTTGGTAAAACTGTCATTAACAACTTCTCACTTTACTTTCTCGTTTTATGTCTAGATATGTAAGAGTATTATGGACTAGATTTTGTGATTTTTCCTTCGAACTACTTTTTTCTCTTTTACTCTTTTGTGTCGGAGAGCGTTAGGAAATCCAATCCCGCAAATTTGTTGTCGTAAATTATAAATCGGGTTGCTCAACCTGTTATCCTCCTGTTTTTCCTTCTCACCGGCACTTCATTGAGAGGCTAATCCCAGTGGGACAGATGAAGTTCCAACCTTAATTTAGGAACTCGACGGAATTCAACTACTTCTCGCTGCTTTTCTGGATCGAAAACAATTGAATCAAGTCGTCCATTGAGATTACAACGTTCACTTTGACCGGATAGTCACAGATGTGCACGGGTGACAAACGTAAACGCTAATTCGCCAGAAATTTCCCATCAAAATTCAATTGCTTTTCCGAGTCGTGTGGCTTTTATGCATCCATGCTACTCATCGCTTGTTAGCTGTCAGTTGGTTTATTCAGTTTGCTGACATTCTTACTGTCTAATGTACACATTATGCTGTGTTCGTGACAAACGTGCACGGTTCGAAATATCTGTTCCAAGTCTACTTGAGGAACCTGTGCGAATATGTGGAAAAGAAGGGCCACACATCTTCATGACCCTAAAGATTCACATACCAAATATGCGAGTAACAAGTTTCTAATTGAAGACTAAAATAATACAACCGTTTCTGGGTCTACATACTCTTTTTACCCACACACTACACAAATGTTAGTTAGTCTTCCATACTCCCTGACCATTTCAGAAATTCGATTCCGCCCATTTTTCTAGTTTTTGATTTCTCTGAGGGTATCGATAGTACCATCAATTATTTAAAATGCTTTGCAGTTACAAGGCATAATTTTCATTTGTTGTCAGTATTATAAAGGGTGACCGAACTAGTTAACAACTAAACAAAATCGGTCTGTTTTTCCGGCTCTTGAAGTTTAGCGGATGTTAAGCGGTTGAGCAGAAGTATAGGAAAATTCCTCAAAATGCCTTAGGATAGTCTGAGGTAGGTATCTCAGGGTCCGGGTTGGCTGCTCAACTTAAATTCCTGTCGAAATGCTACAAGATGATCGGCCTCTCATGTAACCTCTATTGGAGATGACTTGCACACTGCCCTCTCGGTTTATAGGTGTTTTCACAAAATTGCTGGGACGAAGGTGAATAGTCAGCGCCTTCCACCGGATTGATTGACCTTTGATAAACAGTTTAAGTGAAATGGTTAAACTTTGATTCCAAATCAACCACGGGCGGTGTACGAACCACACGGCTGTATGCCCATTGGTTTCTGTGACGGAAAGGTGTAGTGCGCACCCTGTGCTGTTTAGTTTCATCTGAAGGACGTGTGGACTGAGCAGCAATCATTGGTCCACAATGGGTTCCGTGACACTCAAATCTCGTTATTATCTTGCGGTTTCGATCGTTTGGTCAAAGGCTCAGAGTAGGCTCCTCTAAGGTAACCCTCTACTTTGAAGTAGGCAACAAGATAACATGAAGCCGACAGCAAAATCATGGATTCCAATAGATTGCGGACGGCGTGGAAACTTTTTATTTCATCTAAAGTGAAATGTGATATAAAGGGTAAACTGCACATTCAAAAGACGATGTAATCGGGGGAAGCAAGGAAAACATTCACGTAAGAACCAGTTTATTGACTCTGTTTTTGAAGAGTTAAAGATGGTAATTGAGTGGGAGGAGGGTGTTCCACAATTTAAAAGTTCGGGGGAAAAAGATGACTGATAGAACCGAAGTACGACACCGGGCAACAGAAACTTGGTAAAGGTGATTAGCTGTTTGTGTGCGAGAAGAGCGATGGGCTAGTGACTGCAAAGCTGATGTTAGGGAAGGATCGCCTAGCAGCCGAACGATCTTTTGTTGAACTTGATGAAGAAACAAGGTGAAAGAGACGAAGCCCCACCTCATATGCGACTTCAGTATTCAGATACGGGGCGCATTTGAACTTTGTACAATAGAAGATTCTCTGGGGTGAAGAGAATCCTGGCGCCTAAAAGAAAACTGACTTTGCCCACAGCGAGATAAGCGAGCTCAGATGCGAAGTAAGACCACCATAATGAATAACTAATGGATAAGAAGAGAAGCGGAGTCTGTGTAACTCAGAGTAGACGAGTCAAAGGATATGTGGGGAGAAAAAATGATTCAACGAAACTAGAAGAGGAGGGGTTTTGGAAGCACTGAGTACGACGTGTTTGTTAGAGCCTCGGGAAGCGAGTTTAGAGATATAGCAACGACACCATGGTCACGATCGATGTGTATACTTGAATGGCGAGAAGTACGGTAAGAAAGAGGACTACGAAGAGTGATGTCATCGGCTAAGGAATGGATTGGGTTGGAGGTAATGAACAGAAGATCACTAATGAATAAACGAAAGGGGGAGGTGAAAACTGGAGTAATTACCAAATGTGGTGAACTGTGCACATTGTTTCCATTTCTTCTTTCTTTCTCGCTGATTGCCTTCTTCCTTCGCCATGATTCTGATGTTGCACTATCTGTAAGCAGATTTGTGCTAAATTTGAGGGTGTTTGAACAACTTAGAAACAAACAAGGGCTAGAAGGAGGGTTTTCGAATGTTGTGCGCAGCGAACTGAAGAAATAATGTACCGTTTGCCCTAAGTGGAGAAATTTGATCGATCGAAAACCGCCTCGAGAAAAGTGGTAACCGAAATATGGGCCGGTCACCGATGACATCGTTTTCTGATAAGTAAGTTGTTTATGGAGATGGAAAATTCAAAAAGAATTACTAATAACTTATGTTCGAGGTTATTCATAATTGAGAACCGAAGAAATTTGACAGAGCACGTTTTAAGAAAAGTCAATATAACCATTGAAAACAGATTATAAAGCAATTTTCTTGTCATGAATGAACGGTTGGGGATTTGAAGTCTATAAATTTCAAGAACTGACTGTCGTAATCTAAGTGTTGTCCACCGTCGATTGGATAATATTTTCCCCCTCGTGATGGCAGTATCTGACACTGAGTGGATGAACTCTTAAACAAGTGCAAATGAAGTATATCAGCGCGTAACAAGACGATATAAGGCACTACCTCCTCTTTCAGTTGTGCATAATAACGACTACCGGGAATTGGGTTTGCTCTAGAGAAAATGGTTAATTTGTGGTAACGGATGAATTTGCTGTCTTCCAGCCCGTACTCACAAAACTATGTCATTACCTTCTCTGATACCCAGAGTGATGGTCAAAGGCTTTTCCCGATAGTGTCTTTGGTTTGTTTGACCCACTTGACGTGCACTTGGGCAGAAAATTAGCGAAAACTCACACAGTTTGGAATCACTGGTTCTTCACCCTGGAATTGGGGCACATTTTGATCGGTCCAGTAAAAGCGATCAGTGGTCTGTGTTGTTAGTTTTGCTTCGGTGTTACAAGCCGGAGTAGTATTGGTGGGTATCGGATCAACGTGCTGATCGTATTCAGATTGAGATGCGCTTGCGAAAACTCGCTATGCGCCTGGATGAGTACGTGTTGGCCAACCGGGGAGGCAATTTTTTGACTCGGACAGAGTTTATGCATGATGAATTAGGTTGACGACATTTTATGGTTCCGTCGGTGATCATATTCTCTTTCTTGCTTCTTTTCAGTTTCCCCGTTCGAATATTGCTCCTCCCTACTGAACGGCACCATTTTACATTCTGTGCACTGGAGTCCTTTGTTTTGACAAATGATTTTACTCCCCGTTCAAATTGCGTTTACTTGAACTAACTGTATGGTCGCAACAAACAGGTCGTAAAACGAGTCGTTCATCTTGCGAGGTGAAAAAGTAACTCATTTGTACTAGATAGAACTTCCCGAAAAATCAATGCAGCCGATAAAATAGCATTTGTGATCGTGATCTCTGCTATGAAGCTTCTAGGCAATTGGCAACATTTTGTTACAATGTAAAGTTTAGAGTCTCTGTTTCTCGCCATGGATCTTCAGATATCGATAGCTTGGATCTTCCATGCTTGATAAATTATGGTCGGGCGGTACATAAATTTACATATCTTACTAAATTGTCAATTAGCGTTCGGTTTAATAATTTCACTCATCTAGCATATACAACCGATATTTTTATCCAGGTTGCTGCAAAATAGGTATGACTCCGCCGGGGTTTGGTCACTGTTTCATAGCCTCCTTTTTTGATTTTTACTCAGGGATCTGCACCAGGAACGCGCGTTTAACAGCTTGGATTTCTATCAGACTTTCCAATCGGAATTGACGCCTGTCGGTTTGAAGTTCTTTCAATCCTCTTGGGATGAAAGTGTCCGCCTGTTTTATCGGAATTCCCTTGGTATGTGATGTAGAACCGTTCCCAGTGTCTTGTTGAGTAATTACTTGTATAGCTTTCTAGTTACTAGGTTACGTACATGCATATTTTTGAATTGCACAGTAATGACAACGGCGATATTTCGTCCCATCATTTTAAAGATTTTTGTTTTCATTTTGAGGTAAAATGTGTTATTTTTGGTTAAAATCAAGACTCTTATTTTGCAAACGCTCTTCCCGAATGAAAGGCGAATTTTGTAAAATAATGTCACGTTTCTATGCCGGGACCTGCTGTCAACGGGGACCGGCAAACGCGTAATTTATCGGCAACGACAATCATCGTATATAAATAAAATCTGATATAGAATGTTCGTGATGGCTAACTGGCCAGTTTCGTTTGTCTGCACTCAGCTGTTGTTGATTACGATGGCCTTCTTGTAAAGTAAAACGGATAATGCTTCTTTCTTCCCAAAAACCTCACCTTCACAACGAAACTGCACCTTGAAGTGGTGTGACGGCTTGCGCGCCTCCATGATCCAGCGAGCTCTATAGGACGGCTTATCTGAAGCCGAAGATCCAATTATGCCTAGAAGGTCAAGGGGTAGAGGCCTGACGAAGTAGTCTCCTGGTCCTCCAAGTCCTAGGTTGATCTGAGTTAGCAGCTCAGACGGAAAAACGAGTGGAAGACTAATTGATCCAAGTAGATAGGCTCCCAAACAGCTATTCCCCGCTGCCTTGCGGTCAGGTTCTCGTCAGAACCCTAATCGTTCTTCTGCTTGGCGGCTTGACTCGCGAGCAGTACCCGTCCATTATTCCCCATGAGTTACACGCGTGAAAATAATTCCATACTGCATCGGTCGTCGCGCAGGATAATCACGAACGCGCAATCCATTGCATCGAGCGGGGTGGGTAGTGATAAGTATGCTGCTGCTCAGAGTTCCCTCTCTTTTATTCAACCTGTCTCTTCTGTCTCCAACCCAATCTGTTTGCCCCTTCTGCTTACACATAATATCTCCATTGATAACACGCCCGATACTCGCAGCGGTTTATTGTCAAGTAGTGTAGTGGGTGGTTTTCAGTCTGTTAGCTAAAATTTTCCCAAGCCTCGTCAACCTCTGCATCTGGGTCCCTTCAATGTGCGCATATTAATGCAGGCTGGCCAACAGGCTTGTTTGGCTCTGACAGTGGACTCACTTTCGATTGATGTTTGTTGCGTGAGTGAAACACGAATTCAGGATTCGAGTAGAGTAATTCAACTAACTGCGCCAAACGTCTCGTCAAGTAATTTTCTTCGCACTTCAGGAGACGAAGCAGCTCAAGCTGTGGGTCAACGTGGTGTAGGAATAGTCTTGAGTGAGAGGGCTGAAGCAGCGCTTTTAGATTGGATCCCAGTCAACAGTCGCTTGTGTGCCATGAGACTGCAGGGATCAGTCGGCGTCCGAAAGGATAGTAGTGTTAAGCGTAGATTATTTGTTATCTCAGCATACGCTCCAACAGACTGCAGCACTGACATGGATAAAGATGAGTTTTAGGATAACCTCGTCACTCTTGTTGGGAAGAGCAAACGCTCTGACATTGTAGTAGTAGCAGGTGACTTTAATGCACAAGTTGGAAAACTAAGTGCATCGGAGTCCTGTTTAGGCGGGCGATGCGCCTTGCCTGCACAGCGAACAGACAACGGGGAAAGACTTCCTTAGTTCTGTGCAGATAATCATTTATTCCTATCTAGTACGAATTTCCAACACAGTTCGCGTCGCACTGCGAAATGGCACTCTAGCTCGACAGGTACTTTGAGTCAGATTAACCATATTGCAGTTAGCTACCGTTGAACTGTAGATCGTACTGGCCCATGTAGGTCGAATCAGACCATGTGATAGTTCTGATGCGATTTTTGCTGAAGCTGAATGGCCATCGACATGAGCCACAAACACGATTGGTCGTCGAACGTCTGTGATTCGGCTTTTGGCAGCAGCTGTGAGCAGAAACTATCTGAGGAACTAATAACTGTGAGGAGCAGTAGTGTAGACGAGCAGTGGGATCAAATTAAGCAGGCGATGCAATTGGCAGCCGATTTTGCCTGTGGTCCTAGGTTTTTTGCGTTCATCACTGACACTGGATCTCGCAAGGGTCGCTGGGTTTAATTGAGCGAAAACGCTGGCTTCCCAACTGCAAAAAGGTGAATAAGATTCGTCGACAGTCAAAACTGTTCAAGCTTATACGCGACAGCGGTGGGCTGCAAACTTCGGTTAGTGAAGTCATGTGCGATAGGACTGGAGAGCTCATCCATGGTAGACAGGAAAGACTGGACCGTTGGGCAGAACATTTCAAGGATCAGTTTAACTGGCCATACGCTATCGTATTTAGTCCGACGTCTGGAGCTGTGAATCCTTGGGAGGTGTCACTTGATCCCCCAACGGAATTGGAAGTGCAGTCGAATATTCGGCTTCTAAAGAGGGGAAGGGCAGCCGGTTCCGACGACCTTCCCCCAGTTCTTTTCAAATTGGGTGGAGAAGTGCTGCTGAAATCACTTACCTCTTTGCTTCGTGATATTTGGAACCGGGAGCGTATCCCGCTGTCGTGGGGTGAGTCACTGATTATACCCATCTTCAAGAAGGGTATACGGAGTGACTGCAGCAATCATCGCGGGATTAGGTTACTTCCGATAGTTACTAAGGTGTTAGCTTCGATAATGCTGCGCCGTTTGACACCGATTCGCGAGAGTTATAGACTTTCGAGGCCGGCTGCTCGCTTTGGCATGTGCTTTTCATCTTCAAAGTGCAAAGTACTGTTACAGGACTGGACGACAGCAGCGCCGAACTTGATACTGGATGGAGAGAAAATAACGACTGTGAACCGTTTCACCTATCTTGGTAGCTGCGTGTCGAACGATGGTAGCTCGGGAGTGGAGGTAAATATGCGTATATCCAAGGCTGGGGCAGCTTACGCTGGATTGAAGCACTTGTGGTGTCAGCCTGATATTTCACTGAAATTGAAAGATCGTGTGTACTGTGCTGCAGTACGTTCAGCTCTGTTGTACGGTTGCGAGACGTGGAGTATGCGTGTGGGCGATGTTCGTCGGTCAGAGGTTTTGGACAACGGATGTTTACGTAGTATGGCTAGGATTGGATGGAGTGACCGGGTGAGTAATATTGAGGTTAGGAATGTGGTATTGGGTGCCACTTCTGAAAATAGCTTGTTTCAGCGTATGAAACTTAGTAGACTACGCTGGTTGGGTCATGTGTTGCGTATGGCGAACACTCGTCTACCATACTGTGGCTTATTTTGTGTTCCTCCTAAGGAATGGAAGAAGCCATGTGGAGGCCAACAGATGACGTGGCAACGTGGGATGAGAAAATGTATAGCGAAGTTAGGTAAAATAGGTGTTTCCTGCCTTCGTGGTTAGGGTCTGAAAGACTCGTCGACTTGCTGGCTGGAGACGCTGGAGGATATGGCAGTGAACCGTGAACAGTGGCGATCGTGCTGTCATTTTCCATCGAATCAGAATGATTGAAAACACTTGCGTTTGTACAGTTAGACTGTGTTCCGTGTGTTGGCTGCAGAAGCATCTTATCTTTTCCCACCTGCGTAGGTCCACTCCCTGTTCCCCTTGGATATTCACTCTTTTTACAGGAACTTGTTACTTTGGGTAAAGGGCAGCGGTCAGTGGGGCTTGTCCTGTTGTTTAACACTTAGCGATAATGATGATAATGGTGATGCTTCTTGTCTAGTCCGCTGACTGCTGATTAATCACTTAGACCTTCAAGCGGCCAGTTGTAATTCTAGGCCTTCTCGCCACGGCTTGGTAATATGAAGTCATTTATATTTTGCCTGGGCACGAAGCATCAACTCACGGTTACTGATTTTTCACCTTTCCCAATATGATTTATCCCTGTGTGACGATTGCGAACCATCCAAGTGGTGCGCTTTCACACGGCACTTGTTATGGCAAGGTTGCATACCCGCGTCCCTTTCATTCCTGTCTTATCTTTGAGAATTCATGTAAACTCTGACCCTGTCGCGGGATCAGTGACGTTCTTCTTCCATATCAGTTTTTTAAAATTATTTTTGTTAGCTCAAATATGCTCAGTTGTTATCCGAAGCATCCTCGAAATTTTATTTTGAATCTTCGGTACGGCACTGATAGTCTCTTCACGCCTCGGTCAGTTGCCTTTTCATTTCTCATTTTGATAAACACTATAGTTGTACCGCCGTTAATTTTCTTCACTAATCTGGAAAGGGTTACGCAATATAGGGTGCAGTGGAGAGTGACATCATCGGCAAGGTAAGGGAATGGGTTGGTGTTCGTGTATTTGTGGTTAGTGAATAAAAGGAAGAGAATAAGTGCACACACTATACCTTGAGGGATGCCAGCATTCATTCTGGTTCCCGATCAACAACGAACGGCGTGCGAAACGCAGCCACGAGTTTACCGGCAACTGTATCGCAAGTGTACAATACCTACATGGATCCGAAGTGCCTGTGGGAAGCGAACAATCAGCCAGCGGCTTCCAGTGTTATTAACCCCGTACTTCGTTTTGCTACCTCAGAGGTATGCTGTGTAACGCTAAAGGCCAAGGTCGCGTTCTTCTGGGATGATTGGTAGTACTGCACAAATCGATTGCTGAAAAGCATTTGGAAATAGATGTATCGTATTCGTTTGACGTACATTCCGAAAAATTATGGGATTAGGTTGTTTCTTACATTCCACACATCGAGGATTTTTTAAAGATCTTTCTGTTGATCAGCAGAATGTATTCTGATGAGTGCTGATGACCTCATTTGACCTCCACACTCTAAGTTAGATGAAAATGAGTGGACTGCTGTTTCAGAACTAATGTTAAGTAGTGGAATTTTTCAACTATTTCTTCACTTAAATTTCTATGGTTCGTTGTCACCCGGGTTTTAGCGTTTTAGCTGTTATCCCTGTGGTTTTTC
Source organism: Fasciolopsis buskii (assembly GCA_008360955.1). NCBI lineage: Eukaryota > Metazoa > Platyhelminthes > Trematoda > Plagiorchiida > Fasciolidae > Fasciolopsis > Fasciolopsis buskii. The sequence goes on from LUCM01003968.1 coordinate 136,571, forward strand.
AATGAGCCCTTGTTGCTTTTGTCGCAACCTTTTGTCGGAATGACGGGCCAGTACTAAATAAAACATTGAAAGGTCAGCAGCACTTCCTGTTACTCTTCCCAATAGGCGGGGGAAAGTTAAATTGTGTATATCCCCATTCCTATCACTGTAACTATCTGTTTCATGTTCTTTTTCCGCTTCTTGTACTCAGATGCACTGGAACCTATATTCGAATTAGAATGGCCAGCTCAAAAACTTCCTCCACAATCCAAATTCCCATTGGCTAACTCCTGGTGTCGTTCCAGACGCCATCCTCACGGCCTCCCGCTCATCCGTGAGCGGTATGGTGTTCATAGCGATGTTTCATTTGATGTGTATCTTGATCGCTACCGAGATAAAAAAGATCTGAATGAGGAGTTGGTGCGCGAGCGTCTACGCTGTGAAGGCAACCCCCTGGACCCGTCTGATCCTAGACGGAAACGCGTGGAATATCCGGCGGCTCTGCCAATGCCACCAAATATGCCGAGTTGGTGGGTCAGACAAGAGATGCAGCGCAGATTGCGTACGGGTCGCTGGAAGTACCTCGAAGGCCACGATGGCTAGTTGCGACAGTTGTCCCACGTCCCCATTGTACAGTCATTTGCTAAAACATTGCGAATATAGATGCCAAATAAATTGGTTGTAGTCTTCTTCACGTTACATTTTCTCCTGTTTTTCTCGCCGGATTCTTTTGATACGTCGTAGTTCACCGCAGATAGCCTGAACCGAGACTTTCATCAGCTGCTTTAACTAAAATTTTGGTCATTGTTATCCGTTTTAACTATCATGAAGGGTTATAAATGAGTTGGAAAAGCTTCTAACAGTAGGTTCTTTATGCCTGCCGACCAAGTGAGCTCCCTTGGTTTTCTCTACCACACTGCGAATCAGTAACTTTGCATTGCTATGCCCAGGTTTTGGTTTTCTTCTAGCAGAACCAAAATAAGTTGAGATTAGTGAATGAAGTATAGAGTTAGAACCATGCACATAGGAAAAGATTTCGCGTGCAAGTATGCCACTGGCTACTGCACCCAACCGTATAATCGGCCTTCTCATGCGTGGAATTCGGGATTCCTAGCCTTGTATCTAAAAGATTTCTAATTGGAACAGATTGGGGCTTCTGCACATTTTCATTTCGTGGACTAATTACCACTACTGCCGAAGAATACCTGCCTCTGAGATGAGCTCAAAACAAAAGAGTCTGTCTGTGAGCATGCGTAATGCCTATTGGTCAAAGCCAGTTCCCCGCACTTCAGATGGCCAAATAACTCACGCCAATTTTGCCTGTCGGGACACTACTGTGAAAAAGTTGTGTACAAACAACTGACAAGGCGCCAGTCTGAAAACCGCCGTTTCAATACGGGTTTCGAATGCAACCACCGCATCGACCCTGTTTATTGTCACTATTTTCTCGGAAAACTCAGTAGGACTACTGTGCTCTGCTCGATCAAAATTGGTGATTACAATATTCCTGCCGATTCCATATAATGGACCGACGACCTCGACCCATATTTGAGCGACTCTCTTCCTCGATCTCCAAGTGCCTCAGGGTGTTCTGAGATAGGTATCTCAGGGTCCGAGTTGGCTGCTCAACTTAAATTCCTGTCGAAATGCTACAAGATGATCGGCCTCTCATGTAACCTCTATTGGAGATGACTTGCACACTGCCCTCTCGGTTTATAGGTGTTTTCACAAAATTGCTGGGACGAAGGTGAATAGTCAGCGCCTTCCACCGGATTGATTGACCTTTGATAAACAGTTTAAGTGAAATGGTTAAACTTTGATTCCAAATCAACCACGGGCGGTGTACGAACCACACGGCTGTATGCCCATTGGTTTCTGTGACGGAAAGGTGTAGTGCGCACCCTGTGCTGTTTAGTTTCATCTGAAGGACGTGTGGACTGAGCAGCAATCATTGGTCCACAATGGGTTCCGTGACACTCAATTCTCCCTACTGCCCAGTGGTCCCCGAAATCAACCTTCTGCTTCGGTTTGGGCAACTGGATTGCATGAATCCCACAGTATCCATGGAGCCCTACTGGTTACCGTTCACCAGGATGTGGATACCAGAATAGCCTGCATATATAGCTTTGATGGCAATTAGTTTATGAATGGACGTGTGCTAGCAGGCATACCTTAGGAGATTCTACCTGCGGGTATGTGTACCACGTCACTTCTTATGATACGCTTAACTGGTGTGTTTGGTGAAGGGACTATGTTCCATAACCGTTGGGACCCACTAAACTGGAGCGGGAGACCAATAACCGAGACGCGAACATTTGAAGTGGTGCGCAACTACATATTATCCCAATGAGTCGCGTGAAATAACCAGCCGGGCGGCAGTGAGTTACCAGAGTGGCCGGGTGATCTGGGATTCGAACTCCTGATCTTTTCGGGGCCACAGACCCATTGTCCGTTCGTCCACCGCTTGTACAATGATTCGTATGGATAGAGCAGTACCTCCGGAGATCGAACTCTACCCTCAGACTTTATGATGTGATGTTCAGTTGATGCTGCTAAGTGCCGCAGATCTTCGAGGGTGTCCCATCCTAATTCCAAGTTTCTGTGTTACACAGAACAACTGGAAACGTGAGAACTTCTGCCAACACCCGCACAGTTTGATGCGCGTAGGTGCTATCAGCCGATGACATCAGAAGCTGCCGCGAAAAACGAAGATCCTTTTTGCGTTATAATCCCCCATCCAGATGACACATTTCAGGGCTTCCTGTATAAAAAGTGGAAATTGGCGTCCCATCCTTGTGCTCGTTCGAAGGGAATACCCACACTTCCAAAGATTGGAAAATGCCCCAATCGTCAGATATTTGGCGCTTTGCACAATGTAACTCTTGTAATCTCATGGTCAAAGTTGGAAGACCGAGAGATAGGTCTTGGTGTGCATTCAAGGGAGCATACTCCAATCTTTATGGTGAACTTGCTACTACTGAATCGTATCGCACAGGTTTACTATAATTATAAATTCTAAGATACCCGTCTCTTGAATTTATTTCCTTTGAGTTAGTGATTTATCATTCTATGACATGCAATGAAGTGCGGTGAATAGAGACTAGAGAGCAAATATCTACCCTCCGTCACGATTGTCTTTCCCGGGAAAAGTTTAAATGATACTCTTGCATATCGATAGATTCTGCAACTCTTTGGGTAGATTACTCCTGCCTGTTTTAGTTCCCGGGACATTTCGGTGGTCTGATATTAGGTCGTTCTCGTGCAGCGTTAAATTGCAGGACTTGCCCCATTGGCCGCCGTTTTTTCTCATTTTGTGTTGCAATAGAAATAATGAATAACCTGAATCAGAAGTGGACCTATTGAGTTGGGAAAAGGAAGGAACGCCGTAGTAACCGATACAAAATGCAGTCTAACTGTACACATATACATTTTGATCCGCTTACTGTTTATGGTTCGCTGCCCAATGCCTCAATATCTCCAACCAGTTTGTTGAGAGTTTTTTTGGGTCCTCACGATAAAGGTGCGAGGCACCTGCTTTATCTGTTTGCTACATTAGCCTCCAGCTGGCTTCTCTTTCGAGAACGACACGATGCGGTAGAGTAGGTCAACCATGCGCAACACATGATATCCGAGATAATCGGTTATTTTTAGTAAGTCGGACCTTCGAGTTTTCAAGCAAGTTTCGTTTCGTCGTGATATTTCTGCCATCCTCATTTCGCTTTAACGTGGTCTTCTTTAGCAGATAAACGTGCTGATAATTTGCATGTCCCGTTACATGATGAAGTATTCAATCGTTTTTGTTTTCAAGTGTTTCAACAGGTGCAAACCAGGGCTAATTCTGCGAATCTGTAAGGGACAAACATTGCAATACCGCGCCAATTGAAGGACTGTCTGATGGAACTAATAATACTGTTGCCTATATTTGTCGCCTATTTGCTGCGGAAACGTTTTTTTGGAAGATCTGCGAACCTAACTCGATTTAAAAGTCTAGTGTGGTGAGGGAATTTAGTAACGAGGTAGGTATTCACGGTGAGTTTGCGCAACATCTAAGCAGCATAAGAAGAGCACCGAACACTCGCGGCGAGACTGATACGGATTCTCATTGTTTCTGAACAATAGATAAGTTGTCTACTCCATAAAACTCAATGAGCTGAATGTATTTGAAAGTTTCACCGCTTAGCCTGAAAGCCTCAACAATTACTATTTATACCTGTGATCGGTCATCTTGAGAAATTCATACAGTCGTCTATATTTTCCGTCCCTAGGATTCATTATTGTCGGCGCTTTTCGAAATATTTGGCAGCTTTGAGATCTTTGTAGAATCTGATAATTCTGTCAACTCAATCGTTAACAAACCCTTGAACTGTCACAACAAGACTACACCTTGACGTGGTGTAACGGCTTGCGTGCCTCCATGATCCAAAGAGCTACACAGGATGGCTTATCTGAAGCCGAAGATTCAATTATGCCTAGTAGGTCAAGGGATAGAGGCCTGACGAAGTAGTCTCCTGGTCCTCCAAGTCCTAGGTTGATCTGAGTTAGCAGCTCAGACGGAAAAACGAGTGGAAGACTAATTGATCCAAGTAGATAGGCTCCCAAACAGCTATTCCCCGCTGCCTTGCGGTCAGGTTCTCGTCAGAACCCTAATCGTTCTTCTGCTTGGCGGCTTGACTCGCGAGCAGTACCCGTCCATTATTCCCCATGAGTTACACGCGTGAAAATAATTCAATACTTCATCG
>LUCM01003968.1:143968-208201 GCA_008360955.1 Fasciolopsis buskii
GCGTTTGTACAGTTAGACTGTGTTCCGTGTGTTGGCTGCAGAAGCATCTTATCTTTTCCCACCTGCGTAGGTCCACTCCCTGTTCCCCTTGGATATTCACTCTTTTTACAGGAACTTGTTACTTTGGGTAAAGGGCAGCGGTCAGTGAGGCTTGTCTTGCTGTTTAACGCTGAACGATGATAATGATGATGAAACCCTTAAATTAACTTCACGTTTCGTACTGGTTCTTAGCTGTGCTTGACTCAATGGATAATGCAAGTTACTTTATCCCGGAGGACGGATGCACATATTCATTGTTGAGAGAAATCTATAAGCACCATTTTAAGTGTATCACATTTGGATAGACAAGGAATCGCCCTGCCATTTCTTCTTTCAGCTCGCATGTGGCACATCGTCCGAATGGCCCAGTCAGGACCATACCAATCAGTCACACTTTAAGAAAGAAATGAAGTTTCCGTGTGAAATTAGTTCGATTCTGTCTATAGTCATCACTATTATTTATGTACAATGTTTTCCGTCCGTTTCGGCGGTTAATTTGGAAAGTGAGCCTAACTTCTTAGCCTGAAGCACTATGCATTTCACTCAGGTAAAAAAAGATGGTTCAAATTTCTGGTAGTCCAATGCGGAACTCTTATTTTTGCGATGCCTCTTCGGTTACGGTTATCATGTATTCGAATTCTGCCTGCCGGATGGTGTACGCGAAACGTCCACCCAACATGGGTTGCACTTTTGTTTAATTTTCGTCTGGCTGTTATTTTTACGGGTTTGAGGTGTGACTCAACTTTTTGCATCTGTTCGAAAAAATTTGTCCCCATTTTCTATTACCACTTTTATCTCTATAGTGTCTGAAAATAAATGACATTTCGGTAATGTAGTTTTTATATGATTTGTTTTTCATCATTTTACTGTTATGTTTGTAATTGATCAGTGGTCATTCAAGACCTCACACGTATTCACCTCGAACTGCTCGTGTGACTTACTGCGGAGCACTCCATGAAGTTGACAAAGCAGGCAGATCGGTTCGTCGGTCCCTATTTGCTTCATCGATTGATGGATTGGGCAAGTAACACGTGACATGATCACGCCATAATTCACGCCAAGTGTGCTTAAGCGCTCACGTTGACTTTTGAGTGTATATATGCATATCTACGTTCTGGGTAACGCCTAAATTAAGACCAACAAAGAGACTGGGCTGATTCCTGAAAATTTGTTAGGTGTTCACTTACGCCTTCAATATATTTTCGGACATTTGGAAGGTTCCTCAAAATGGGAATTGCATAATTTAAATGTTCCATCCCACCCGCTCTCTCTCGCATGTACACTCATCAGACAACGTTGGAAAGCTCATCTGTTTCTTTCCCATTTCCCACTTTCACTGAACGTATGCTGTTTGTTTATTGTTGATCTACGGAGGACAATTGATAAGGTGAACGCAACGGTAGCGCCAGACGAACACAAAGTCCAGGAGGACGATTGGGCGAATTGTTTAATTAGACACGAGATCTGACGTGGACTTGCCTTTTGAATGTGACAGAAATGAGTATTTCATTCGACACCAGCGGGAGTCTTTCGGAATCATATATTGTTTGGATGTGTTTCAGTTTTCACATTTTTAACGTTTTTTCTACCTTTCCTTTTATCCTCTCACTTTTGTCCGTTGTTCTTATTGCTGTCTTGCATGCCCTTCTTCTTCGCTTCGCGTAGTTTTCTTGCGCCTCATCACTTCAGATTGGTTTGTCATGAAAAGTGTAAGCCGATGTACTGAAAGCTGTTGCACACTAAACAAACAATTTGTCCCATCATATGATGCCTGAAATGTTGGTAAACAGGCATGAGAAAATATCCCGATTTAAAACATGAATGTACCAAACCTTTTGTTACATCGCGTATTAGAAATAATGAAATAACGAACACAAAGGCAATAACGATTATTTCCCCTAACTGAACCTCACTCATCAGATGAATCGTTTTTGGAGTTCCAACAATATGGTATGCAGCCAATCCTGTTGGATCTGGAACAAGACATTTACTGGATTCCAATCATTGACCGCAGCGTTTGACCCCGGGTTACTACTGTATTGTTTGCTGCATCAAGTTGTCACCGCAATTTCACTATGTTTGAAGCCATAATGGAAGGCTCGAGCGAAAGGGAGAGGAGAAATTTACGAATGAGAGTCGTACAATTCGACCATTCGCTGACGCACGCCTTTCACTAGACAAATAACGAACAAAATTAGAGTTTGATCATGTAAACCAGGTGAGGAAAAAGATTGACAAGACCGAATGGAGTAAACCAAATGACAGATTTAATGGGAATATGATTATTGAGTAAATTGACATGGAACTTGATCACTGAGTTTGGTGTTCAGATTTCAAGCATTTAAGCAGCAGTAGAGATTTCACGGTTAGTGCATGAGACTATGAACTGGAAACGGGCTTGTTCGTCAACCTATGTTTTGTCAATCCGCTCAGTGGGAATTTCTAATGAACTGAAACAGGCCAAGGACCCAGTTGCACTGAGACAGCTTAATTAGTACATTAAGTTCTGTACGAAACTGACGCTGGCTAGAGCTCGTGTTCAGTTCTTGGGTGACTATAACTAAATCTAAGTTTTCAAAGCACTATCGTACTCTGTTAAGGAGAAACCGGATACACATCACTAAAACGCCACTTCAAAGACAAGCTCTCAACGAACGTGATACCATATGTACGCATACTGTGGAATTAAGACAGGCATTTCTAACATCAATCCATATGCTCGATCAATTAAGTGAACCAAAATCACCAAGTGTTGACGAAGCGATTAAAGGTATCAAAAACATCGAGTGAGTTTCCGCATAACCCTGATCGATTCGTTCACAGTTTGTCAGCCTTCAAGTTAGACAAGACATTGTTGGAAGTTTTATCCCCGGCACCCAAGTTTTGTTGTCCAAATAAGCAGAATGCACAAATGGACTTAGAAGTTGGATTTGAAATTCATTCTTTACCGCCAAAGGGACGGCGTATCAACGAGGTCTCCAATCGGTCCATTACAAACTGACATTTTCATGACGAAGCTGGAAACTGGGCCAGTCGAATCGTCTATGGAAACCTTCTACTTGTACAAACGTTGCGGGTAACATTTTCTGTGTACTTAACCCCTCGACGAGAACTAATCAACTGCTGAATAAATTCAACCCGGCTCATCCAAATGTGAAATTCACAATAGATGGAGTTGAACAATGAAGTAGCATTCCTAGACACACTATTAAGTCGTCGAGAAGACAACTCAGTTTGGTGATCACTATTATATAGGAAAGCTACGTCGAATGGACAATACGTCCGCTTTCACAGCTTTTTACCTCCTAATGTGAAGAGAAACCTAATTAGATGTCTCAGAACCAGAATAAGAAGATACACAGAAGATACTCTTGAAGTAGAAGTTTAGACGGCAAGAGGAGTATTCAGTGAAAATGGTTTCTCAGATAGATCAATCGATAATATATTGGAGACAGAAAAGGAAGTTCCCAGAAGGACGGCGGTGGAGAGAAAGCCAGTATATATCTGCCATTCAAAGGTAACATGCTAGCAGAGATAACACGAAGATGACTGACTGACGCTATCAATAAGACATTTTACGCAGCCAAGCTTCGAATCCTGTTCAAACCTCGCCCCGTCTTGTCAATATCGTTAAAAAAAGTAGTTCCTTATTCTGCAACCTCGTTTTGTGTTTACTCATTCACATGTTCCTGTGGGACACTGTACATCGGCCGCACGACCAGGCACTTGTCTGAATTGAGTCACTTACTACTGCAGTCGTTCCACACCTAGCACAGACTAGCCATAGAGTGAATGTGACGCAAGCTTTCCAGACCTTGTATAAGGTCAGGGATAAACAATCTAAGTTGGTAAACGGTCGCCTCCCGAGCACTGTGGGAGCTGTCGTGATCCGTCCTTACAATCCTCCACTGTGCGCTCAGAAACAATTTGTGGCCCACCCTACGTCCTAAAGCAAACTCTAAATCACAAAACAATTGACACAACGCGTCCATCTGTATTCGGATTGTGCATGTAACATCACGAATCCCTTTCCCATCCATATTTTACTTGTGTAATCCAATCTCTCCTAGAAAAACTCTTTCACATATATTGCAATGTAATGGCTGGAGTACGAAGCACTGACGTCGAGCTTGTTCGCCAATTTGTTTTCTTGTTATGCTCAGTAGGAATGTTCAAGGACTGTGAAGACCATCACCTTGAACGATGATCAACGTCACATTTGATGTATGTCATTAATACATTTCTATGTGCAGTTAGGAAAACTTAGCTGCAAAGTATTTGAAGGGAGGTCGGTTTGCTTAATTACGGCTGCTTGCGTAGAGATACAGTGATTGGGAATGCAGAACAGAATCGAACTTCAGCCTGTTTGCTGTTCTAACCAGATCATTCAGAAAAAACCTCAGTGCAGACATTTACCTTCAAACGGTCTGTTGGAGTTAATTAATGAAGCATTACTTTTGGACTTGCTCACATATGTCATTCATTCTAATTGGCTCGTAATGAGACGACCGCCTTTTCATGTACAAGAAGTGCTAGAAATTGGCGTGCTGAGTTTCTCATCCGCCGACTAACCACCGAGAACGACACCCAGTCGGCCTTATTCTTGTGTACCTGCTGGACATCAGATCCTCAATAATAAATATCCGATGCGTTCAACTCTATTTAATGCCCCGATATTCACATTGTGTGAATTACAATTTACCAGAATCTTTAGATTCCATGTAGAATTCGCTATTTTCATCCATCCCATCCAATCAGCCAGTTCATCAGACTGTTACCATCTCCATATGAGCACTATTCCAGTCAGTCTAAGCGGAAACTGATTGGTTCAGCGGTTGTTTGCGCGCTACCTAGGTAGGCTGACAATCATAATTGGGAGATTGCTGTATTTGATCACAGGTTTTGACCGGTAGTTTGTTTATTACGCACTCATTGTGGGAGATACCAAATCTAAGTTACTAAGCTATGAAAATATCCACTTCTTTTGAATAACTAAATTTTCACTCCGGACCCTACTGGGGTGGGGTTGGTTAGCGTTATTCTTATTCAGCTATAAATATGGTGATCTATTTTGACAGACGAAAATTTATTTCTACGCGCAACATTTCTTAATCTGTCTAGGTTTTTAAGACCGTTCTTACGGAATATCTTGGTTGTAAGAATGATCAAGGCAAACTGTTATTGTTTATTTCCTATGTGGACTAAGAACCTTTTGCTACCTGTTCCCTTTAGTAGGTTGAGAGTGGTGCATTAAACTTACTGTCTACCGCCTGACTGACCAGGGATCACGCTCGCCTGTAGTGTCAGTTAAATTACCGTTGACAAAAGGTTAATTAACTGGTAAGTGTCTATCTTGATTAGTTTCTACACACACAATGAACAAAGGAGGAGGAATTTTGTCGACCCCTCTGAGCTTAGTTAGACTTTCTGGAGATTGAACTGAGGGCATTAGGCCCCAAAACACAACTGAATCAAACAGTTTAGGCTTGCTCTTATACTTTGCAAATCACGAGGCTTTTGGGGCAGGTGTTCGATTCTGGGTAGAATTATTAGGTGTCTTTTAACCTACCAACAGTTTCCGAGCTTGACCTTTCGAAGATCAGTTTTGTGCTGACTATCGGCAGTCATTTCGTCATTCTGAGCACAATACAACATCGAATATTTGTGGAAAAATTACGCAAATCACTGAAAACTAATTCGTCCAATTATGAAACCGGAAAATAAAACGAATTTTCGAACGTTCCTTGAAGCAAAACAGTGTGGTGAAATGACGATGATTTCTTCCACTGACTTCATCAGAGGAATTCACAGTTTTGCCAGTTTACTGGTTAGGTAAAGTGTTTCAGTTGTGCAAAAAGAGCAATGAAACATCCGATAACCTTCCGTGTCATTCACGCTACGCTTGGAAATTTGTCCCCAGTGTGTCATTTCGGATTTCACCTCGTCATTTCATTTCGTTTTTGACAGCTGTTCAAAATCTTGTTGAACTGTTCTAAATTTCACCGTTGTCCGTCCTAGTCTTTTGCATTTATCATCGGATAAAGAGTATCGGGTCATCGTGTTAGCTACTAACCGTAAACGTTCTTGACAGACTCAGCGAACTCCCCGGATCTTGCGTATTCCATGCAGTCTAGGCTTGTACGAAACGGATCGAATGCGTTACGTACGCGCATGCACACAGGCGGAGAGAAATGAAATAGTGGACAGTAAGGCGAAAGCAAATTGCATATTTCCAAAAAAACTTGTTCTTATTATCTCTGTCACGCAATCGGGTTTCCGTCTCCTAATTTCCTCCATATATGTTCGGTGTGTGTGTGTGTGTGTGTGTACATGCTCATGATAGTTGAATTCATCTGCTGTTTCTGCTTGCCTGTTGAAATTTGCGGTCGGTTATGACGAAACATGTAATACCCGGTGCGTATTTGGGAAACACGCAGTTAATAAATGTCAATGGATACGGGTGAATGAGTATGACCTTCAAGATTAATTGGGTTGCTGGACTGATCACCGAAGATTTCATTCTTCTCAATCACCATTAGACACATCATTTCGAATATGTTTTAATTTTTGCCCATGTAGCGTCCTCTGCGTAAGAAATCGTTTCACCCATTTTTCCAACTTCATTTTGGCAGTAGACTTCTTTCATGAAATTCCATTAAATTCGGATCTACTTTTTATCATTATCTGGAGCACAACAGAAAAAAAACAGACAAAAAGTGGAAACCGCATGCTCGACTTTAACCGATCGTAACGGTAAAATAAAAAAGTGAGGTTGTAAGTCAGAATTACAGCAGAGCAGTAACAGTTTTACTTGAAATTAGTAGAAGATTTGCAGTATATCATTGCACAAAAATTGAAGAAGCAACTGATTGAATTTTGGAATACCACGTGCCACCGTTCATGTTAACATTTACCTGTGCTAACCCAAAAAGGGGGTTTTCCAAACCGGAACTGTTTGCCTTGTTATGTACAAACAAACAAACAAGCAAGCAAACAAACAAACAAACAAACAAACAAATGCTTGTGTAGAGGGATGGCCAAATCTGCGTGACTCATGTGCAATTATTTGTATAATTACATTTGTACGTGCACATGTATGAACCGGATAATCTCCTGTAGTATGCCAGTCTTGTGTCATCTGCTGCTTTGCAAATGTTTGCTTTATGAAGATGATTGCACTGAGCAATTTGGTATGGGCATTGTTTATAGGGTTTTAGGAAAAGAGAAAACAAATATTTCGTCCGTAACGTATGTTTCATTATTCAACGGGCTTTGTGCTCGCGGTCCAAACTGTTTACCTGTTTTGTCGAATACTTGGTGGTTGTTTAATAGATCCGGAAAACAATAGTTTGCCAAAATAAAGAAGAAGCGATTTTTGTAGGTTATGGACAATCTTCCAAGTGTCTTATGCCAAGAATTGTAACAAAATCCCTACGTCCATCAGGATGACCACGGTTCCCTGATTTTTAAGTGACGGACACTGAATTTTCTTCGCAAATTATTATAAAGATCACCATAAACTAGGAACAATAGTAGGACTGTGATCGTTAGTTTTTTGAGAATAATATGCATAACGATTTATGCTGGACTGATGATTCACAACTTTTTATCCAGTAGGTACAAATTCCCATTTTTCGGGACTAGAAACACTGGGAGAGCACCTGTGTCAGTCTATCTACTGCCTGATCTCAATTTCACTTTCACGAGACTCAGATCACTCACTGTTCAGGAAAGTCTGCTCTTTCTCTTGAAGGCTGAGACATCTAGCTTTCCTATCACATCCGCTGGTAGAAGATTCCAAATGTTTTGTAATCCCTGCATACAAGGAGTTTGGAAATGTCAGAAATAGTACTGTGGATTTCAGTTGCATTAGAGTAAAGCAGTGTCCGCAACTGTGATCATAGTTACTCAACGGAAATTTCGATTGCAGTTTTGGATTTACATCTCGTCCGATGATGCGTTGTTTGTGGATAAGATCTGGCTGTTTCTAGAATGTTTCAGCAAACAGTCCATTTGCCTGGATGACTCACGAGTCCACTTCATCTATTTCAACGATGGGTTGTAGTCTTCCCAATTTTGTTGACTTCGCAGCACCTCATGGATATGTAGCTGCCCCACGGCGTTCTAATCACGAACTCACATGGTCGGTGTACAGCATACGAAATGGATTGTGTACTAACTTTTCAAATAACCGGGGAATACATTCAAGAATACTCCATGCCGAGGCGAGTTTTCTGTCTGTGACGTCTGATTTTCAGTGAAGACTCTACCAGTATGCCCGAGGTCTTTTTCACCATCTGAATTACACGGCAATGCACCTCGCAGGCACCAGAGCATAGGCCATCTCGCGAGCCATACTATCGACTAGTCAAGGTTATCTTGTAGAAGATACTTGTGAATTTCATGGCCAATTATAAACAATTTCAGATCGTCAAGACAAGTCAGTCACTCGGAGATGGGCAAATCCGAAAGGTCACCATTGCAGTAGCAAACCGACTACAGAATCCTGGGAAATTCAACCGTTAGCGACATTCCAAGTGAGCCAACACGTAAAAATTGCCACAACAGATCACTCCTTCCTACGCGAATTTACCGATTGAAGAATCAGATTGACTATTCTTAAAGATTATAATTTAATTATAAGGCAGCGATGTGTCACCTTGTTAGATGCCTTTGCTGAAGTTGACAAATGCAAAGTCCATGGGCCAGCCATGTGATTCTACTTAGGTCCGGTGCTTTCCAGCCAGGAGGAGGCTTGACATACGAGAGCGTTTTTCTCAAAACTATGTTGCTGTGCACTGCACAGCCTACTGCCGTCCTAATTCTCCCTCGCTTGTTTGGCAGTGCAATATTCCGAAGACTTTAAAATGAATCAGGCAAGACTAACGCAAGGCAGATTTGTCACCCTACTGGAATAGTGATGCAATAGTTTTTAGGCTCATCATCCAATCATAACTGTCTCCCTGCGTAGGAACGTTGTTGACGAAATGATGTGAAACTGCACCAACTGTGTTGTTCGACGACGGATTTGTTTTCAGACGTTATTCACATCATGGAGAAAATTAATTTATCAAATCATAAAAAGAACCGCTGGTCTCATTCAGTCACAAGGCATTCTTTCCGCATTACGGTTTTGGTATTGTCTTGTATACCACGTCACCAACGAATGTTTAAGACAGCATGGTTATATGCTCTTAGCAGCGACTTAACTTAAGTGTAGGAAATATCCCACTGGCGCGGAGTAAATATCAAACCCCACAATATGATGAGTTTCTGAATTATCCGTTTAGCTGAACCTCATTTTGGTGAAACACTAGATCACAAATCACGGCAAGCTGATTTCGAAAAAAGGTTGTTAACTGCTGTGAAACCGTTGTTTGCTATTCAGTCAGTACGTCAGGCAGTGAAGTCATTAGGTGACGGAAAACGTTCATGGACTGAGCAATGCTGCAAGCAATCCATATTTTGTAGAACAATTCCACCAACATTTAATAATTGCAAGCCAGTTTGAAGAATAAGGCTTGGCCAAATCATCGTGGCTCTGCTTTGCGGTCTAGGAGGCTTACGCAAAACTCATTACCGTAGCACTAGCAAGGGAACTTGCTTCATCTACCCGAATCAAGAATTAACCAGGACGTGAGACTTTGGAATCAGAAATTTACGTGCTAAACAAGGTGTCTCTAAGAATCCTCACTAGTATGTTTCTTGTGCGGATGGATGAACAAAACTTGCTCGCAAGCACAAGACTGTTTTCGCAGTTAGTACCGCTTGTCAGGTGTGCGTACGACTTACTCCCCCGTCCAAGCACCCTCATACTTATGCACTACTTTCTACCTAGGATCTCATTTGAATTATTAGGAGTGTGAATGGATGGTTGGTCCATTTGACAATGACCGGGGTCAGCCTACTTGTCAGTATAAATTATTCCTGGTTATCACACTCAATCAGTAATCCGTGAACGTTGTCCAAACCGCTTTTCCCATTGGTTGTTCTGAAGAGCAGGAGTGGCCTCTACCCATGGTATTTGCGATGAATATTTCCCCTATGAATCCATTTTTAGAGGAGGATAAAACTCACAGAATATTAGCAGAGGCGCACTGAAATCTCGGATGTAAAGATTTGTTCACATTTAACCAGAGGCCCCGGTACGTTTGCCACTACGTACTCCCCATTTTAGTGGACTTCTTAATCCAGATATCACCGAGAGTAAATAGCTTTTTCAGATGTGATCGTAGTTTGACCAGGTGGTTCCACGGACCATCCGAAGCAACGGCTGTCCATTTTTGTGCGTTTCGCCTAAACAGTTGGTGTCCCACACACACCCTCCGCAAATCTTTCCTCGATGGAAGCGATCAGCTTCTTCATGTCATTGTCTGAATGGTCTAGATCATGATTTAAAAGCTATTGATTAGGACTTCCTCAAACTGCTTGCTGGAAAACATTGGTTTTTGGACTGAGTGCTTCACGATGACGTTTTGCTTCTTGCCTTCAGAATTAAGATCTTTGTTCCGTTACTGTTATGCTCGTACGGTGCGGCTTTAGGTGGAACAGAAGTTGAGTGGATTAAGGCCCAGCAGACCCATTTATTGATGACATGCTCTGTGTAGCTTTCCACTGACTTCTGCAATTTTCGTTTGAAGGAACGTTCAAATTGATTTTTTCTGTGGCTAACAACATAGACTACTGGATGAGACCCTCCGAAGGCTCGATGTTCATAGACCTCAGATATTTTGCCCCTAGAGATTAAGCCCTTCTGAAGGCATCAGAGAAATGGCACAAAACGTTGACAAATTCCAAATGACATTGCAACAAAATTATTTTTGATTTCACTCTCATTGCTGTGGTTAAGATATGCACCCATCCTTCATGCCTATCAGGTTGTAAAGTTGTGACCCGGGATCCATAGGTTAGGCATAAATAAAACACTCTTATTCCACATCAGAAAACTGATGTGGGTCCATAGATGATGAGATTTCCATACCAAATCATAGCGACCACAACTCATGACCGAATTACGCTGAACAGCATAATCTGATATGGAAATATTCCAGTGGTTTGGAAGAGCTGGACAAATGCCCTATCAGGAGTACAAAAGAGTGACTTGAAACTCCGTTGAAGTTTCAGTTTAGTCGTCACTTCTAAGGGCGGCCGAAGTTGACGCTCATGAAAAGGCCCGGATAAATAGTCTACTAATAAAAGTGACTGCTGATAGAAACTATTTGATACCTAAAACATCGGTCCTGAGGAAACATTATATTTTCATGAAATAATTCACCATGTGATATCATCGCCCAACTCACCATAAAGAAACCATGGAAGCACTGTACAGCTGTTTCATCCTTGTTAGGAATCATCAGCAGTGCATATCCACCGCGCCCCAACTGGGACGCGAACCCGGGACGAACGATTCTGAGTCGAACGCCTTAGCCATTACGCTACCGGGCAGGCTCTGAACGGTTTGTTGAACTTCACTACATGATGTTGCACCTGATGATACCTAACAAGGATGAAAAAGCTGTACAGTGCTTCCATGGTTTCTTTATGGTGAGTTGGGCGATGATATCACATGGTGAATTATTTCATGAAAACATTCAACCTCCTACTACTAAAATGAAACATTATGTTGTTGAACGGTTGCATATTCTTAGGGTATTCAAAGGAAATTTTGTGATGGTGAAACGAAAAAGTTTCTTAGAATAATGGATCAGAGCATTTTGCTGAAAGAATCGAAATTGTGGTGATTGATGTTTTGATGCGCGAATATCGTAACAGCATCAGCAAAGTATCAACATACTTGAAATCCGCATAAAATGTAGAAAGGGTTAGTATAAATACTGCCAAATCAGCGTTTGAATTGGATTACAGCCATGGCGAAATCGTTCATGTTGGGATTTCATGTCTTCTGCGGTACCGCAAGAGAAACACCGAATGCTTACCAGTTTTATTTGGCGGGTTTGTTGTTAATAGTTTTGTGCTCTTCACAACAGACGGAAAATAAAATATCCCGTAGTATTCACTCATATAAAAGCTTTACTGGGTTGCTAAATTTGCAGGGGACTCAAATACGGGCATCAAAAACGTCTATTTTTTATCTTTGTCTACTCAACACCCAAACGTTTTTGTTATTAGCGCAAAATTTTTCACATCATCCATTATTTGCTTAGACAAATTAAAAACGCTCGAGGAAAGGTAAACCGAAATCAACCATCGCTCTATTTTGGTGGAAACTGAAGAATTAAATTTGTCGAAAAATAACTTCATTAAAATGAAACTGTTCAGTAGACCGTAGCTTTAGAATCGGCAGGGTGAAATTCTGATTGAAGAATTTCGTTGTTCGGATCTAACTCTGAATCTCCCGTCCCCAAATCATGTTTTCTGGTAAGGTACATTTGTGTATAGTAATATTTTATCAGCCGGGAACATCTGCCTTTTTCCAGGAGCAGTTGCCAAGACCATTCAAGGGCTGCTGAAGGTTTTATTGTGATTGCGAATAATCGCTTGTCCTCTATGGAATCAATGAGTAAAAGAGATTGGGACAGATGGACCGTGAAAAAATTGTGTGCATCAATTACGCCGACTGTAAGTTACCCATCTGGGGAAATACTTGTCCAAAAATGCGTGGGAAATAAAAATCTCTCATCAGGGCTGATTGCGGTCGCCCTGAGAGATTGTGACTCGGACAGATTGACCTTAGGAATAAACTGTTAATTATCAATTTTTCTCACTTACCCAAACGCCTCAACGATCCTAGACAAACGGCTCTAAGAGCGAGCCAACACAAGTCTCCACTTTGCTGTTTTACTACCATAATCTTGGTGGCAATGACTAGGTTAACGTAATATCAGTAATTTCATCGCCTCAAAACTGATGCCTAAAATCTTCATGGATAAAGGAATGAGGGTTGTAAAACCGGGAAATAATTACGCAGAACTTTCTCATATTTATACATCTCCCTTTTTGACACAATTAAAGCACTCGATCAATATACGAACCGCGATAGCGCATGTACTGCACATTTTAAAAGCTAAAAATGAACACATTCACCATGGGTGGTGATCATCCCAGGATATTCAGGCGGAATCTTATTGGAACGCTGCAAATGATGCACAGACAACTTCGAAAATATATGTCACCTAATGGGCTTTCACGATTTCTAATAATCAGTTTTACATTTTGACTTCAAAATGAAATATTCTATGTATTATTAGAATCGGACAGTCGATCAGCAGGGGACATTTTACCGGGACTGCACACATTACAAACTTTGAACATTGTTTCTTTATACACAGATATTTTTCAGATTGTATGCCAGATGGGTTTGCAATTCGAATGGACTGATGCAAGAAGCACAGGTGATAATTCGTAGAAATTTTTCCCAAATAGACCTGAGATGAATAGATTAGGACTGGGGGCACTGGTTAACGAAATCGGTATTTACAATCTGCTTAGCAACAACCCAAATCAGTTTATGCGTAGGAGAAGAAAAAGTCGTAGAATTTCCACGAGAATATTGCCATCAAAATTGATACATCGAAATTTCATCCCCTAAACTCGAAGCCATTGTTAGCAAGTCATTTCGGTCTGACATGGTACCACTTCATATTCTGATTTGTTTCAAATTATTAACACTTTACGTAATCTGTTGCCACATTTTCCAGTCCAACTGGTTCAAACATTCCAGTCAACCATTATTCTATCTCATATCCCAGTGAGTCCCGTACGCACATATACACATATTTTTTTCTAGTTAGTAAAATTTGTTCTACTAATATCAAAACTTCAAAATCTCTGTGAAAACCTTTGAAGTAGTAAATATTTCATCTGTGACTAACTCGTTTACAACGAGACTTAGTGATTAACGAGTTCTGTTAACCGATTCGTTATATTCAACAATGTACTTTTGTATTGTAGTTTATCGGTTTATTCCTGAAAACCGTTTCAATTGTTCCGAAAATGTCTTCATAATATGAATTCTGTTCATTCCTCATGACTCTCTAAATAATCACTAGTTGTTTATTAGTCCTGCAAGCGGAAGCTATCGGTTACCCCAAAAGTGGAACCTGAAACAGCTTCCAAATGTATTTTTCTGATATGAAATTTCCAATCGAAATCGTCCACAATGAACACAGTTAGGAAGTATAAATTTCCAGCAAATCAGTACGATTATTTTGTGCTATAACTCTCTTTTTAAATGTCAGAGGTTTAGGAGAACATTCCCTATTTGGGTTCTCGCAAGTGGTTATTTGTGATTTCCATCAACCAGGTTTTATGTTATCGCCGCGAACTCCTCCATGTCACTTCGCAATTGATTTCAGAAACTATTAGGTCTAAGCCAGGAATTAGAAAGTCAATTAAAGAACTGAAGACTACGACTGGTTTAGCTCCCTTTTTCACATCTATTTTGATCGATAGAATCAGTGATGAGTAACTGGCACAATTATTTTTCCATGAGCGTTATCTGGCGCATACAGGTGCCACCGACTGTGTACACTAGAAAATTTCCAGCATCAACATCTTTAGGGCTCTAGTACTTTCTTGATGTAAAGAAGAATCAGCAGATACCATGAATCTAGTTACGGGTTTCCTTTGTTAGATATGTTTGTAGGCTGTAATTAGGTCAGGAAATCATTGATGACTTTGAATGTCTAGGTAAACGTGTCTGAGCTTGAAAAATAAAATCCTTCTGGAGCACAAAAGTTTAGTGTTTCTGAAAAGGTCCCAAGATTTATCCTAGTTTAAATACACACCTGTTTAGTCGAGTATTCTACCCACGATCAAAACACATATTTATGGGCTGAAGATGATCATTTGTTAACTTGGATATTTTGTCTTTACTGAATCTACAAACCGTGGTTGGTCATGAACAGAAAAACCTTCGTTTGGGAAAGAACTTAGCTTACATCCCGTTAGCCTTGCGTCACGGTCATTTGGGCTCGCCGCGTTACTTGCTTACATTGTTAATGTGACAGCGGAACAGAAAGCAAAAATATAGCAAAATCTTTTGGTGTCGCAGTGTACGGATAAGGAACTGACTCCAAAGCATTGGTCGACTTACAATTTTGTGTTTAACCTTTTTTTAAACATTTTAAACTACACAAGGTTACTACTTGTATCATACTGAACAAAAAATAACTTTCATTGGCGAAATCAATCTTATCCGAAAGCGACCACAAAGTTCCTTATATTTATAGCAAAATTTTAAGACGGGGATTCGTTCCCCTAGTCCTGTTGCAAACTATTTTTGATATTTTATGCACCATCATCCAGACAGATTTGATTAGCATTTGAACGGTGCAAGTTCAACCAGATATGTAGCTTGAATTAATAGCACAACAAAACAAGGGATATAATTAGACTGCACAATGTTAAAAAACTCGGATCACCTCAGTCGAGGGACCCGTTAGTTTTGTTGTTGGATGCATGGCATGGTGACGTGAAATACACTTACAAAATGAACACTACTTGTGAGAAATTCTCCAACGAAGTTGTCCCGCTTTCTTATTCCCGTCCAAACTGTTCAATCTTACATGAATAAAAATAGAAAATCCTTACTAATGGCTAGAGTTAATTCTGTCCTTGTGGTTGCAAAGACAGTCCTTTCATTCAAAGCAAGCATTTAATAAAAAAGACGACAGTCTCCGGAAGAAGTCCTTTGTTTTACTCCACCTAAATTGATTAAGCAAATTGCCCGGAGTAAAGTGGTTTTCTATCAGTATGACGTAAATCAGGTAAAAGTATACCCCGATCTAAATTTTGATTCTTTTCAAAATATGTTTCATCTCTTAAAGTAATGATTAAAAGAGTCTTCTTAATCTGTGGATATTGACTCAGGAATTCCAAAGCTTCTTCAAGTATGAAGTGGAAGCAAATTTACTTTGGAGGTGCAGGATACCACATTAAATAGATCAAAAGACTGCTGAAGCATAATGGCCGGCCCATCGATTACCACTGTTCCTTGCTGCCGGATTCCTGTCACAACAGGCGCCGGATTGTTGTAAATTAATCTCACTTTGTTCTTCCTAACGAGATTGTGATACGTCATGATTACGATATTCATCTGTTGACTGAAATGGAATATCGATTAAATCCCTAGCTTATTTACCCACTAGATGAATCCAAAGCATGCGCTATATTATCAAAAAGATTTGCCATTTTTGCTGAATAAAAAGAATACAAATTGTAGCATTTACTTTTCTAGGCACACTGGAGAGGAAATTACTCATGTGACGCTTATTGCATGAGTGTTGACAAGGTCGGTTCACAACCCATACATGTCGAATTAAATTCAGAGAAATGAGTACGTTGATCGTGTATCACTGAGATCCGTTGATAGATGAGGTGTGTTTAGGTCTAAGTTAGACAGGTTGTCTTGAGAACCAGAATGATCCTTTCTCCTTATATTATTTTTTGAAGGATATTGGACGTCGAATAGTCATATCATTTGCCTTGGTCAAAATGTGACGCAACCACGGCAATAGCTCACTGAGTAAGTCAACCGACAACACGAGGGAAAAATCGACATGCGGAACCAAGTAAATGATGGTCGGCCAAATAAGCCAACGGAATGTAATCGTTTAGCAACTAATGCCCGTTGAAACCAAAATAAATGATTTGTTTTGGACTGTTTAGGGAATTTCATGTTTCCCATAACACCACCGTACTTCACGGTTAGAAAATACAAAGTGGCAAACGCAGATCTGTCTTTCAAATTCAACGAAATTACGAAACTACACGGAAATTCTCAGCTGTACTGTGCTGGCCTACCGACAATCATTGAAAGACGAATTTGTGCTTGCCAGTTAGCGGTTCCTGAATTTTGTTTGTGTGACTTGGTTGCTTACTCCAGAGTTGGTGGGAACGAGTGATGGTGCACTGGAGATACGAGTGATTGGAGATTTGCCAGCCAACATCAGAGCAGACTTCTTGACATATTTTGAGTCTCACAACATTTCCGAGTCAGTATAATGCCCGAGTAGTTTAACTGAACATACTGGACCAAGTGCAACGCGGTGAAATGCTCGTTTGCTGTTAGTCGCATTCATGCCAAGGTGGTTGCAGTTTGGAACAATCTAGGATCGGTTCAGAGCCCCAGGACTCACAGCCCCTACTGTCTAAGTAGAAGCCACTTGTCTTAGCACTTAAATTAAACCCAATGAGCGAAGTCCAGTGCCAAGATGTTTTTCGCTATGGGTAATGATATTAACAGGCAAGTACAATTTTCGGAACGTTACCCAAAGTCTAGGATTATGACTCATCGTTCACTTGTCATTTTGATAGACATTAGTGTTTATTCAATAAAATGAGTACGAATAAAATCATCTCAGGTGTCGTGACTGGTCAAAACTTATGGCTTATTCCGGCCTACCAGGATGATACTCAGTAGGTCTCCCTTGAAACGCTTTTAGGCCTGCGGTGGCCAAGCGAATAAAGTTGAGACTTTTGAACGTGAATGTCACGGGTTTGCATCCTACCGCTGCCGGTCCACTTCCTCACTTGGCAGTTCTCTGTTGGCCTCAGTCCCCTTCTTGAAAAATGATGTACATTGATTAATGAAGGAAGTGAAACATAAAAGAAAGGAATTGTCATTTGAAAAATATCCTTTTTAGATTCTTACTCTGAATAAAAGCCTAAACGCTTAGCTACTCAATGCTTTATAACGGAGAACAATACAATATCCGTGATATTCGTTAAAATCGCCAAGCCTTCTCGCAGCAAGAATCTGGACGGAATCAAGCGAATTGTTCGTCTTCTGCTTTGTTCGGTTGAATTAAAATTAGGAGATTTAGGAATTTTAATCAGACCTTCTTTATGGTGTATAACAGAAAAACTGCTGAACACAGACGGACAGGATAGATAGTGTGGAGTTGCGTGTCGATAGTGAGGTGACTTGTTGGCCTATTCATTCTCGAAATTGATAAGCTCAATGAAGTTACCAAGTATAAGCAAGTGTGGCTGATTCCCCATAGATCCAGTAGGGCTGTGATTTGACGTACCTGCTGATATCGTTACTGATGACAAAAATGTAACGGTTACTTTCTGTTGAGCCTTGTGGTGAAAGCAGTTCATTTGTTTTTATAATGTAACAGATAATCAGATTGCTGTCATCGATAGTACTGGTGGCATTAATGCTGTTGCTGTGGTTGTTGTTGACGATGATAGTTTCGATACTGATAATGATGACTTCGTTGTCGTTTTCATTGGTATTGTTGTTGACAATGTTGCTGTTATTGTTTTAGTTCTTGATATTGTAGCTAATGTTGATGCCTGTGACAGCTCACCGTTAAACTGGCTGCATTGCAATTTCGTGTTGTCATCATTCGACTGTTTCGTGCGAAAATTTGGCTACATTATGACCTTCGTTTGCAGGTTCACACATTCCGAATTGTTAGCGTTTTAACATTCAACTGCTTTTTATTCTCCATTGGACTCAAGCACTACACATTATTTCTATTTCACCCAGAAGCACTCATCCCGGTTGGTAATTAGGTCTCCAGTCCACCTTTCAGGCTAAGATGACCCTGCAATACTGTTCAGCACCAACACACCTTCCCAGTTCGCGAAAATCTCGGATTAATCCCTCCTACTTCAATCACTGATTCATTTTCATGACTGTGTGACCTGTAAATAACATTGTGACTAGAACCTGAAGTTCAGTGTTCACTCGCAATTATAGATGACGTCTAACGATACAAACGGGCTGCTTTTTAAGTCAGGAGGCGGGGTGGCAAAATTATTCCATCTTTTCTTATCTGGCAGGAATGAGTTTATTCATGCGCATTATATAAACGGAATCGACCTTCAGTAACTCACTGTCATTCCAGGTTTGCTCGTCATAACATCATAGTTGCAATGAATCCATGTATATGACCTTTTACCCTGCAACACAATCTCAAATTTTTGTTTTTTATCACATCATTTTCCACTTCTGGAGACTAATTTCCCTGTTACTGTGAGTGATTTCGATAGTGCATCAGCTCCACGACTGACAAATTTTGATCTGAGAGATCTTTGCTTTTCTCATATCAGCGAAGCCTCCATTTTAGACGAATTCATCACCAATTATCCTGAGTTCTTTCCTCCGTTGTTTGCTTCCCATTCATTCAAGCATGCAAGCCAAATCACAGTTAAAATTTACAGTTTTTCACGCAATGACCACATCCTTCTTCCGAACTCAGCTTTAAAGGACTTTTCTTGCTTCGCTTTTGAACCCTAGCTTAATGTCATCCTCATACGTTTCGGAGAGTTGTCCGACGGTATTTTTAATATTAGATGTCTCTCGAAACTTTGCTCTTCTCTAGTGTCCGGATCTAATTCCAGTTAGTGGTGCGGAAAGTCAAGCAAAAGGGACACTTATAAATGCAGCTTTTTGACGCGGCTCTTGCTAGTCAACTCCTGAGTGGTAACAACAGCAAGCATCTGTGCAGGACATCCAAGTTTTTGCTGGAAATTAAAAGGACCTGTAAAATGTGTTATGAATGCCGGTAGCCTTAGCCCGTCTTCATCCATCCTTCTAATTAAACCCCAGGTAGATTTGTGCGGGACTGTGACAAACCAATTACCCTTTTTCAAGAGTAGAGGTGTTTAATCTTCGCGTCATTTGTTTGGTCCTGACGGTCTATTTTCATCTCTTCATAGGCTCCATGGTCTCGAATTACGCATTTATTTCCCTAACAAACGCATCGGCAAGTTTGTCTTATCCCAAAATTTGGTAGATTTGCTGCCTTAGCGAACCGCTTTCGTTGCATTGCTTTAATGTTTTGACAGAAGGCTTTGTGTTTAAGCGCCTACGGTCCTCTATGAATCTTCCTGTCAATGTGTTTCAGTTTGGCTTAAAATCTAACAGATCCAATCTGAACATCGTCAACTTATGCATCCAGCATATTTGTACGTCATTAGATCCATCGACGGAATATGTTTACCGTGCCGTCCTGGAGTATTCGTCATTCGTTTCTGCTCCACAGTCTGTTCTACTTCATGAAATGGAAATATTGAGTTTTTTCAGACCCTTAAGGACCTAGATATCCAATTAACTTATCAACAGAAACCCGCGGAAACTACCTGGAGGTGAAAACGTGAAGCAGGTAATTGATACCTAAGAGTTACTACAAGGTACTGTATGTCTTCCATATCCGCTGTCCACGTACATCAGTAACTTATAAAATCATTTCTGCTGTCAATCGTTTAAGCATGCTAATGATGCTACCTTGTGTCTCATCTATTAGGACTTTCGAAGTTCTCCCAACAGCGTCAGCTATTTTTCTGTGCCAGTTCGTTTAAATCATATATCTGAGTATTTCAAATGTCTAGATTCTCCTTTCTTGTCTGTTTGCCCAAAACGGACCGTCAATCATCATTTGAGAAAAACTCACTATTGATGATCCTGCCAAACGTATAGGGATGGTTATTGATCAAACCCCAAGGTAGACTTCCACAATTCTCCGAGGCCATCGATTAAAACAACAGACTTCGATACTAGAAGGTGAAGCAGGGTACCAACCATAATTCTATTTACCAATGTACTTTTCCAATCTTTCTTTTCTGCTCTGCGGTCATTTTTACATGTTTAATTAAGAAGGACTTCAAGATTTTCTGACAGAGACTGCCATATATTAGATGTTTTTTCCATACCAATGAATAAATTTTCTATTAGCCTGTGTGGCCAGAATTCATCTACATGTGAAACATATGCTTACAAGATAGCTTCAAATCTCGTTTGCAGGGTGATTCCTGGAAGTGCCGTTCTGGTATTTTCACACGATTCGCTCTTCTTTCACTGCACTCCGAAATCAATATCGATGAAAACTCCGCCGTTCCTTATATAGCATGCATCATGACAAAACAGGACTGTCTCCGTAGACTTCCTGACCAACCTGCGATGAATAAAAAAAATCATTCATTTGTAGACTTTTTCCTCCTTTCGTTTCCTTCTTTTTGTATAAAGTCATGAGTTTTTCACTGTGACTTTTGACTGAAGTGCAAATACTGACGAACGCAAAGTGCATACAATAAAATACAATGATAAAGATTCAGATAATTAAGATTTTGATGATCTTGAAAATGATGACTATGGTGATGTCGTGGATGCCGACTAGAATCGTGATGGTCACGTGTACTCAACTATTATGACACATGGATTCCCGGGTGCTGCACTCAAGGTCTTCTACTTTCGTCTTAACAGTTAAATTTCAATTTCGAGTAACTTCACAACAACCGAATCCGTTAGTGGCGATTGGTTCCAGCAACCATCCGACCGGTCACTCGTTCGTTTTGTCATTCATCCATCCATTCATTCACTCATTCATCCATTTATCTAACTACTCAAGTCCGTTGGCTCGACAGAACCGCATCAGGTAGCCACTACTGTCGAAGCAAGTTGAACACAAGCGTACAAACCGGCAGACAAACGAACACAAGCGCGCGCACACACAAATTCATCAAGATCGCAGTTAGCTGGCTCAAACTCATTCAACCATCTCCGTGTGTAGTCTAACCACAATTCTGTGTCAGACCGAAATTGAATAAACCCACCTGCTGTTATGTGAACCCTCCCCAAAAAAACACAAAAGACTCACTGATGATCGTACACATACGGACAACTAAGACCTAAGAAACACTTGCACGTGCACAGATGCACACCAACCACAAGACAAGGGAAAACGCGAAATACCTAAGAATACCTGCAATCCTGGTTTCTTACATGCATTTACGTAAACCGCGAATGAACATAGATGTGATTCTTTCTCGTTTTTTCTGCTTCTTCTCCGTAAACAGAACAAAAATAAAAATACAAGCATGCATACAAACAAATAAATAAATAAACAAAACGAAAAACAGCCAAACGAACGCTTAAATACACAAACACATATACAGACTTACACACCAAACTTCAGTTCCATTCAGTTTGTAACCACTTGGGAGGAGCGAATTGGTCAGTCATTCATACATCAAGACACCTGCCTGAATGCATTTTAAGATGTGTGATTTTCAATGAACAGATTGATTTTAGGTATTCTTGTTATTCTAATGTCTAATATGAAAGGAAAAGACGGGAGAAAAATGTAAGCCAGGTGTTTTGTGATCGACAAGCAAAATCCTTTGGTGTTTGTTTGCAAAATAACTGCGGAAAAAAATGGATACTTATAATCAACCACAATGTGTCTCTGTATGTCGTTTTAGGTGTGTGTGTATGTGTGTGTGTGTGACAGAACAGGTGGCTTAACGGTTTCCAAACTAACTTCATTAACTTTACTTTCTTTCCTCCTGGCCGTCATCGTCTAATTATGCATATTTGATCATCTTTAGCGTTCCCTTTATTCTTTCAAAATCCAATTTCGTCCCAGTCAAAATCGGCAAGGATTCGAGCGATGACGATGAAAAATTGCCGCCGTGATTTTGCGAGTCATTGTAGAGTAAAACAAAGAATCGGCCATCGATCAATAGATTAGTGAATTGTTCGGGATTCAGTAGATAATGATCAACAACCCCATTTTTATAAATAGCTCGATTTGGCTATTTTATCAAAAAATTAATTTATTAGATGTCATGTTAAGAACTTGCCTATTCAATTTCTCGAGTTGAATGTATTCATTCCTTATTTGCGAGGGTTGGTCCCCGTGGGTCAGCATCGCGACCCTTGTGCGTAAATGTGCCGACATTGGGTGCTCAGCCTCGATCACTGCCAATCATGCCTACCTATAACTGGCAGTAGTTTGATTCCGCTGTCGGTGAACAAGAGTGAGCGAGGAAGAAGAAAGGTTATCTAACACGACGTGCTTATGATATGCAAAGTTCGTTTTGTCATTATTGTTAATTAGATAGAGATTATTTGTCTCTCATTATCAGTCTAAATATATATATACTGTAAAGCTTATTGTCCGATGGGGGATTTTAGAATTGGCATTATTTTTTGTTTGCTTTCTTCAATAATGAATTTTCAAGAAAAATCCGTTTCAGGAAGGGAGTTGAATCACGACTCTGACCGCTTGACCAATGCCCTAAAATATGGAGGCCTTAGAAATAGACCTGATCCGCTTGCCGCCCAGTATCCCGGACATAAAGTTGATCGGAAGCACAGTTTTTTCTTCCTTGAAGAGAGAATGCAAAATGTCCAACCCGTGGTTGAATGTAGCACATACACAAACGTGCACCAAAATGAGAATTTCAAAGTAATCCATGCCGATGTAAATGGACAAATTAGTGCTGACGAAAGCAGTAAATTTTGCAGAAAAATAATTTTTTAAATGCGCGCATTGCACAAGAAACCATTCATTGGTGCATCATGCATCCGTATTTCTCTCGTCCGTTGCGACTTATAGATTGGAAATAACGCCATATGGATAGTTCATTACCTTATCATTTTAGCTACTACTAACATGTACCAAGTAATCAAGCTCTGTAGGTCATATCCAAAGCCTTCGTCATACTTAGGCTACCTGCAGAGAAGTCATCTATCATTAGGGGTCGATCGCTGTGAGCGTGCCCGGTATTGTAATGGCTAAGGCGTTCGACTGAGAATCGTTCGTCCCGGGTTCGCGTCCCAGTTGGGGCGCGGTGGATATGTACTGCTGATGATTCCTAACAAGGATGAAACAGCTGTACAGGGCTTCCATGATTTCTTTATGGTGAGTTGAGCGATGATATCACAGGGTGAATTATTTCATGAAAACATTCAATCTCCTACTACTAACACGTACGAAGTAGGGTATCACGAAGCGAAAAACACAAGTCAAACGGTAGAACGCCTGGGATCTTCATAGATTGAATAACCTTGAAAAAGGCTATCCCAAATAAACGGGATGAACTGTTATTCGAAATCTGAAATACGAGATTTATATTACCGGTTTAAAGCAAATGATTTAAACGTTGTGACTTACCACATGTTGACAACCTCATTTGTCCATCCTAATACTTTTCGAATGAAGCTTTTTTGTCGTAGCAAGATGAACTTTCCGTGATTGGATCAGTATGAACATGCTGATGCCAGTAGTTTTCTAGAAAATTTCAAAGCCTCTGTGGGGGAGCTGAAAATCGCCTAGATTGATCGGAGTAGCCTGACAACACTTCGAGTGCTTCCCAACGGTTGAGCTTGAAGTTGCTTACGATTGTCCGACTGAAGGACCGTAAATAATGGCCCACATCTGAAAAGCTTTCAAGCCGTTGTCAACTCTTCTGTCTATCTCCCGTTCAGCTCCACAATGTGCTATCGAGAAGGCCGGGGTTCATATCTCCAACAAATGACTTTTTCAAGATCCAAATTATCTGATCACAAAATAAATTTCCTGTTATCCTAGCTTTCCTAACTTGTGAATACACACTTGTTTGAATTTTTTGTTCTGTTAATCATTGATGCTTTGTTTGTGTCCAGTGCGGAAATCACATTACCGTAGGAAATTTGGTGCCATCCACATCAATCACATTTTGTTTTCGTACATTGTACTACGCGCGTACCGGGTACAATGTGAGTGTTAAAATATATACGCTGGAAACTATCCGATAAAAAAACTAGGAAGCAATACTTTGATAATGCACAAAATGTCTTTTGGATGGAACTTAACAAGTAACATTTAAAAGTTTACATCAATCTTGGTGTGCGATTTTCCCTGCTGCTTAGTAAATAGTCTCTTATGGTCAAGTGAGGCACTTATACGGTTGAATTAGCTCCCAATTATCTGTTCTTTGAAAGAATGCTCCCTTTTTGGTTGATTCTGCGTTCGGCAGTGAATCGTTAGCTGATAAAACTTTCACGTTAACTTAAAATGCATCGTGTTTGCCATAGATTCCAGGATGTTTCCACTCGTCGGTCAAAATGAAACCGAGTTCCCAAGTGTTATGATCGTATTGTGAATTATGCTTTTACAAACAATCACCATTACGACTTCGGATGGGTCCTTTATGAGATAGCTGGGCTGAATTTATAGAAAAATATACTACCTTTATGAAATGAGTGGAATAGCGGAGAAGTAAAATGCTATATGGAATCATCATTGAAGCATATCCTGACAGTTACAGAACTGTGGCTTCTAAAACATCATTGCATCCGACCAGGTGCACGCGATACTTTGGGTGTTTTAACCTGTGAATCGAAGGCTGTCTTATGTCATTTGACAGAGGAAATCAGCAGCAAACAACGTTGCTTTTACACTAGTTCGTTTTGTCTATGATGACTTGAAAGCATTTTGCCAAGCTCAATTTCTTGGATGTTTTTTTGATTCCAGATTATGCAGTGGTTGATCCCTTTGATCACATCAAGTGACTTCGCAGTGGCAGAAAAAAACGTTCGATTAGCCTACCTGTTGATGCAATCATGTGATCTAGGTTGACAAAACGACATTGGTTGTTTTATATAATCTCCTTTCTAAGTTGCGATTAGGTCAAACCAGATATTGTTAACCGGATTATCTAATTTGTTTCTGCCGTTCAACTAGTGGTCGTTGAGTTCGGGTCTTCTTCTCGCTTTGTCTGTACAATTGGCTTCATAAAGAGTTTGGATTGGGAATTATCAACTGAAGACTGCTTTCCACCAAGGCTTTTGCTCCGAGCTGTTTGCTTTCCAATGGAGTAGTCTACCGCAAATTGTTTTCCATAGTTGCACAA
Source organism: Fasciolopsis buskii (assembly GCA_008360955.1). Classification (NCBI taxonomy): domain Eukaryota; kingdom Metazoa; phylum Platyhelminthes; class Trematoda; order Plagiorchiida; family Fasciolidae; genus Fasciolopsis; species Fasciolopsis buskii. The sequence continues at coordinate 169,601 of LUCM01003968.1, forward strand.
TTTCTTACCACCCGATTTCAACTGACTGGTTGTCCGGATCAGCTCCGTAAACTTCGCCATCCATTTTGAGTGATAATTTTGCAGTATTAAGGACAAACCTGTGAACTTCTGAAGATTCTAGAAAAGAGTGCCCTGCTTTTCACCGTGTTAACTTTGTCATCGCACAGTCAGCGATCACCTCAAGTTTTTAAATTCCCAATGTGTTGTCCACTTCAAATTTTGTACCATTCCACTATTTAATGAAACGTTTGTCTCATATTATCCTATCGGGAACGGATTTGGAAGATAGATTTTACAAATTGTCCCATGCAATTGAGGTGCAATATTAAACAGATAAACAGTAGCATTTTACGAGCAATTTTGGCAAAATTAATGCAGATCAAATGAACTGTTATCGAAAGAATATAATGCTGACGAAACAACGCAATCTGACAGTCAACGTACATTATTATAAATGAGCATGATAGCTATAAATTCTCACGCATATAATACTGACCGCATTCTAGCATTTTACATATCAGCACAAAAGGAGAAGAGTCTGCTAGGGCACACGTTGTTACTTAGTCTTTGTTCCTATCCAGTTGTACAGTCACGGATTTTAATCTCACGATATCTAGCGAGATAAGGTAACCAAACATGGAGGACGTGTGACCATCATAATCCAATCAGTCCACGTGTACTTCTGCGAAAGCTTTGATCTTTAGTTATTTTATCTTACGATAGGAAGTTGGATTTCTCGGGAATACTAGCTAACTACGAAAAACACTCCTGAATAAAGTGCTGTAGGTCATGATTAAGGGAATGTAGAACAAGTCAAAACGACCAACTTGGGATGATAGTCTGAAAATCCGCTAGTGGCTGTTTGACACATTCAACCAGGTTTTACCGGTAATATCCAACGTTTTTGTGAAGTTTTCGCTTTGATCACTGAGTAATAGCAGGCGTACCTATGCTGGCCAGGGATTGGGACTAACGAGCAGATGTACAATTCTACGTAGTAGGAGACCACAGTTGCATGTATTCGGTCGCCGCAATCATCAAGCCTCGGTGAATTTATGTTAAGTCCAAAATCAAAAGTGACAAACAAAGGTAGGTTTGGGTATGACATTTCAAAAGAATAACTTTTGCCAGATCATAACAATAGTCGGATCGCTCAGGGTCAGGGTCGGTGACTGGAGGATTTCAAACCTAAAACTGCCAAAAAATGGCCTCATGTTTTATTAATTCACTGGATTAATATCATAAAATCACCAACCCAATGCACAGATTTTACTATCAGTTGAACAATACGACATTGAACAACACAGTTTTATCATACAAAATGTTCGCGATTTGAGTAGTAAAAGGATGGCTGTTATGGCCTACTGGCTAAGGTGTTTCTTTCACAATCGTCACGGGTTTACAGCCCAGTTCGGGCTCGATGATTAAGCACTACTGAGGATTTCCAGCACGGATGCAACAATATCGTTCTGTACTTAATGGTCACTTGATCTTCGATGCTGTGATGAATAATTCCGTAATGGTTTTCCCCAAATCTCGTCAGACACTTATTGCAAGAAATAGATTGGGATGCCTATCTTGTTCAACAACAAGGCGACTTTATCAAAATCATAAAATTAAAATTTGATTAATGTCACACCATAGTTTTGCTGCACAAGATTTTATCACCCTCGCATGTTCAAATCGAAGGCGATCAGAATGCGATTCAGAATTGTACTTCATTCCTTTTTTTTCGCTTTGTATGCCAATTCGTCTGTCGGTTTTGTTATGGTTTATTGGGAATTTTTATCAGCCTCAGTGTTAAAATTCCCATAAGTTGACCTCAGTGACATGTTCCATTTTAAACTATGAACACTAAGTTGGAAAACGCTTCATGCTGTTACAGTTTCGTGCATATATTTGTGAGAAGGGTAGTGGATTTGTGACCTGTCGGCGACCAAAAGCACCAGCTCAGCAGAGTTCGACTTCATTATGACAAACAGCGCACGGAATCTGACCGCGGATTGGAATATCCACTGGAATCAAGCAAGCGGTATGATGATCTACCGAGAGGCTTTAGACCGATATTTCGGCTTCCGACCTCTCCGTATTACATCACTCAGGCCCGCCAGTGCCTTCCATGTAGGTACATGGTGACCACTAGGTCGACAATCGCTTCCGTTCACGGTAGATCCTACAACAGTTTACTGAATGTCGACAATCAAATCGTTGCGGACTAGGTTAAGGCGCAGTTCGAATTCTCTAAGCAAGGAACATGGGTCACTACTTGGAAAATGTCCAAGTTTATTTTTAACCAAAAGAGTTTGAAGACCGGACGACCTTTGTGACAGTCAGTGCTTTAGGGATCAGGTAATGCGGATGAATTATTTATTTATTGCCCATTATCAGAATGAAGCTCTTCTTTGAAATGTCGTTGTGACCTTCTATGATTGACAAGCGAACTAAGAAATATACTGCAAAGCTTATCTAGAACACTGCTGCACACTGAACTTACTGAGCGTAACAGTTAATAAACTAACGTGAACAATTTCAAGACAACATAACTCAGCCTGCAAATCCTGCAGTGTGTTCGAGATCTGAGGTTCTGAATTAGCCGGTTGTCCTGAACACCTTTCGAAATGCAACCCCAATGGCCGAGCGTCGCAAGCAACCTCTGTTGAAGATATTATGCGCTCTGCGTCGCGAAGGTGACTGCATTACAAAGTTATATTGAATTGTACTGCATCGTATAGACATTTGAGCACAAAATATGTCGCATTTTAGTCAGAAAATGTGGGAGTAAAAATGGGAGAAAGTTTACAATTATCATCTTGCAAAAATGTAAAAATCTCACCGAGGAATGGTCAGATCACATTGATAGGTTGCTCAGGAATTCGGCTAAAACACGGTCACGGTTTGTTAAAAGGCGTGTTAAATACCGGACGGCCGAGTTTCTATAGATACTGATTCTGGAGGGTATGGAACAAAAAGCGGATGGCGTTGAAATATGAGAGCGAAACTTTAAAAATCGTTGTGCAGAGGATGCGTAGTATCTCAAAGAAGATTTTGGGCTAATTTTTCACATACAGATAAGTGCTGATCACATAGATTGAAGGACAATTCAGTTAGTGGTATGAAAGGCATATGGTTAATAATTAATAGCCTCGGCGAAGAATTTTAGTCTTTTTTAAGTAAACGTGGAAAACTAAAGGGAAAACAGCAAAGAAGTACTGGGAAAACATTGGTATACAAGTCGGGGGGTGATGCTTTGTTTCAACTTGTAGTGTCAAAGCTTCTTGATTTGAAATGACAACCGTTGGAACTTCTTTACTTAGGGAGAAATGTGAGTTTTCCACTTCAGATTTGTATCAGTAGTAACTTCCAGATATTTCACCTAATCAAACCCGGTAAGTGTTTCTGAGTTGATGAAGCAAGTTTCCGATTGGTCGGCTGACCGATAAGGAGAGAGAACAGTCATTAGAAATATCTGGATATGTTGAGTTTTAAATTACCTCATGTAGAAAAATCGTAAACAGAAGACAGGTTGTTGGAGAAATTTTGAAAATCATCGTTGTTCGAAACGGCCTGAGAGAGGGCAACATCATCAGCATACTTGAACAAGTCGCAGGAGGACCTATTTGATAAGTCGCTAATGTAAGTAAAGAAGAAGAACGGTAAAAGAACAGCACCCTAAAGCACTCCTGAGTTGGTAATCAACGGTTTTGAAGTCTTACCGTTCATTCGTGTGCACTGGGTTTGGTTAGTAAAGTAATCAGACAGCCATGCTAATAAAGAACTGGGACAACGAAATGTTTTCAGTTTGTGAAGTAGAAGAAACCGTGGGACCGAGTCAAATGCCGACGAATAGTCTAGAAAGGCGCAATGCACATTTCATTGAGGCGTTTAAAGACTTACAAATGTGGTGAATGAGGGAGACGACAGCGTCCAAAGTGGGCCTGCTAGATTTATAAGCAAAATGAAAGGGGTTGTCAAGAGGACGCATATAAGAAGGAAGGCGCTTAAGTATAGCACACTCCGTCAGCTTAAGACCGGACGTTATGGCGATGGGGCGAAAGCGTTTTGCCAAAGCAGTATAACTGGTAGATTTTGGGATGGGAATAATAGTGACGGGTCTCTAACAGTCGAGGATAAAAGACGAACTTAATGACGAGTTAATTAGAGAAGTAAATGCATCGGTCAAAGTCATAACACCATGCCTTAAAAGAGCTGAGGTCATATGGTCAGGACCTACCATTGTGGTGATTTTAGTGGTGCGGAGAAGGTCGAACACCCCGTCTCTAGAAAAACTTGTAACTGTCATATCTTCCCCTGGCCAAATACGACCGGGATATAAGTGGCAGGATGGGTAAAAAGCAAGATTGATGCTGTCGACATCTGCAGAAGATTTCACGTGTTTCGTTTTCTTCTTACACAAAAACCGAAAATCTTGTCATGGGATTCGTTTTTTGTTACCACTCAGGAGTCGGCTGGCGAATGCAGTGTCGATGTGCTTGATTTCAGCCTTTAATAGACTAAAAATATACCACACGCTAGAGTTATTGCGGGATTTTTGGAAGTGCTCCTTGAATCTCAGATTTCAGTTTCTGGGTGGCGATACGGCCACTTGAGACGAACAGTGCTTTTGAGGGGCAACAGATATCAAAGATTGCGTCGGCTGTCTCCGTGAACACTTTGACATTGTCTTTGAGCAGGAGTTCAAAATAGAAACAAGTAGGTACGAGTGGAAGGGATTTCTGAAGAAGAATACGATTTTTGTGCAAACGGTTTCGGAGGTGAACTCGGATTTGATTAGTTTGCATGGTGGAATGAAGGCTGACCTAGAAAATATCTTGGGCCTTAACAGAAGCAGACAGTGATCACTAATTGAAATTAGAGCACGCAGTTTCAGAGAAAACAAATCAAGGTGGTTGTTAATAACTGTGTTTAAAATGGAGCCGCCTCTGGTGGGAGAAACGCAGAGGTTAGTCAAATCAAATATAATCAGTGGTAGGATAGATGCGTGATTGAAATCACGTACAATAATATGCAGGTTATCCTCAAGAAAATGAACAACGAATACTAGAGAATGGTCGACAAAAGATGTCATGCGTGTTGCGAACTGAAAGAAGCAATGTATAGGTTCGTTATGATAGTGCTGGTATGGCAAGAAAACCTAGAATGACATTGTGTCACGAGACAGTCAACTCCGTTAAACGAGCGCGTAGAAATAACTTCCAGAATGAGTTTATGCATGTTTCCCCACCGCCTCGAGCTTTCTTCTTGTCCGAAACTCTCTCCTGCCGATAGAGTCTGAAGCTTTCCATCGATACGAGTGAATCAGCGAAATCCGGGTTCAGCCACACTTCTTGTATGCAGATAACACAAATGTGAACATGGATTGGTGATTGAATTGCGAGGGGCAGACCCGACATTTTCGTAAACATCTGGGCCGGAAGGGTGTATCTGAGAGCTGTCTGCCAGCCAGCACGAGTGCCTCTTTTCGATGAATAAGACGATCTTTGAGGTGCAGCAATTTGTGATCTCGGTCCGAGTTAATAAACAGTACGGTTTTAAAAAAACTAATTCCAATCGATAATAGCGGCAAACAGGGACCATAATCGAACCAAATATCCGACAAAAATACAACGAAATAACGATGACGGAACTGCAGCGTAAGCAGTGAAAATGCACGCCAGGTAGATTTGTTAGTCTTTGGTAGCAAACTTAAGAAGGATTGATAGTCTCCGATTGTAAACTAACTATAAGAGGCGCACGAGACACGATTTTATGCTCACCAGCATTTATGACCAAATGGCATACTGTGCATGCAGGATGTCGGGTCCCATCCAAAGGGTGCACAAACTGTGCAATCAGTCACCGGCCGGCAGTGAACTACAACATATTCAGTTCTTCCTAGTTTTTTACAAGTTTGATGATTTGGTCAAATACTATGCGATTTCTGCCTTCTAAATCAGTTTTTCCGTGTCTTGTGCAATCGGGTTGTTTTCTGCCCACTGACAAGCGACTAATCTCAACAGACTACCAACTATTTAATGATGCAGGATAAAAGAGTTGTCATAAGTTTAGTGACCTCTCTAATGTTTTTCCTTTCTTTTTACCTGTCACTTTTTTCTTTTTTTATGTCAGTTTTTATTTCATATAATCTACAGGAAGATTTATGCGTAATATATAATTGAGATTTTTTCCCCGACTACTACTAATTTTTGATATGAAAGTAAACTTTGTTGTTTCAGTTCGCCGATATTTGTTTACTAGATGCAAACAGTTAAACGGAAGTCAGACTGCAATCTACGGTCTTCAAGCAATAAAAACTTTTCCACATTCTTATCGAATTGGCTGACTGTCTTCATCCACATCTCATTTCAGTGCATTTAATAACTAACAAGATTATTTCACGAGGCAGATTAATTTCATTTCTGTGGGTGGACAACGGTTGAATTTCGTTCATTCCTAATCAATATACTTCTAGACAGCATGGAAGTTGTAAAGTTTCCACAGTAATTATCAATTCTATCATCTAAGTTTTATTTTCTGAAAATCGAATCGCGAATTGTTTTGATACTGTTATGGACTGCCTCACCCTGAGATATGAGAATTGTCGAGAGACAATGAAGCTTGGGTTCGGATGAGGAAATGGGGGAGTAAAATGCATTCGCGAGGAAATGCATGCATTGGAGATATGAAAGTTTTCGTTAGAATTAAGCAGGAAAAATGATGGAAAATAACTGCTTTCTTTATGCACCGATTTCTCGACGAAATGACTGAATTGCTGAATGGTAAGCTGATTGACTGACTGAATGATTAAGTGATTAATTAACTGATCAACCTTGGTGCCTGACTGGTTGACCTTGGTGACTGACTGACTGATTGACTGACTGGCTGAACGAGTGACTTTGGTGTCCGACTGTTTTAATGGCTTGCTGGGTTTGTGAGTGAATGAATTACTGATTGTTCGAAGGATCGATAGTCTGATTGACAAGCTGACACCATCAGTCATCCATTTGCTGACCTATCGTACGTACACAAGCGCCCATTACTTAACTACACCCTTACACAACCACACACTGGTAAATACATACGCATACCTGTTTATGTAGTCGACTCACTCTGAGTAAACTGATTTGTGCTGTCAGTTTGTTTATTTTCTGTCCTTCGGTAGTACAACCTGTCACTGTCACATTCAATTGAGGTCTTAATAGCTCATTTCTACCAGTAAACAGACTTAAGAGATAATCTGTGCTGCTCTATCGTTCCAAGTCCAACTCGATCTTCTTTATTCTTTGGAGTCCATACTAAAAATAGATTCTACCAACTGTGTGTTGCATTTCATTTACTAAACCCGATAACGCAAGTTTCTCTGATTGGCGTGAGAATCAATGACTTTTGCAATTTTTTCTCTCTGGCATCACCAAAGTGTAGTCAATCAGTTCGTTTGCTGGCAGCCACGCAGTCGTTAGCTGGAAGAATCCAGAATAATGAGGAAACAACAAGAAGCAACAATAGCAACTCTTGTGTAATGACTGAGAAGACCATAAGCCAAGTTCAAATACTTATATGATCGAATCAAAAAACAAACGTTGCAGCACGTTCACGATTCACCAGTGGAAACAGCCGGAACAGTATCTTCATTCGGCCGATGTGGAGTTGCTGAATTGTTTAATTTAAAGGATAAATCACCTTGTAAACAAATCACACTTGCCTCTGGATTGGTTATCGCATCCATCTCCCACGATCAAAGTCCTAAATGACGTCTTCTCTTATATTTGTAATCAATGAGTTTGTAAAGTATCTGTTGACATGACACTCCATTATGGCTACAATGAACAAAACAATTTGCACCGGTAACTGCAAATCTTGGAAAAACTTCAAATAACGTGAGCTGTCTCGGGTGAACTATCGGGAAACTTCGTCGATTAACTTATCGCTTTTGACCTAGTATTAATTAAGAGGCGGTAAACACATCTTATCGATTTGGCTTAACTCTAACTCGGTCTCCCTTTCTCTTGCTTTCCTCTAAGCACGGGTAAGTAAACCGACTCATCACCGATTCCCCTGTTCCGCTTCGCTCCACTTGGGTTGAGGTCACGCGAGACAAGTAAACTTTTCAGTCCGATTGGTGGTGAAAAAGAAATGTTTTTATCCGGTCATGGTACTCGCCTCAGTTGGTTATCAATTTCCGCCTGATTGTCCCCACATGAAGACAGTCCACGGACTTCGGTAAGAGCGGCTGCATGAAACGTCTCAGCCATGCTCGGTGACCGAAAAACTCACATAAAAGTTCAGCCCTATACAAGGTACAAGAGTGACACGAAAATCATGAACCTACTGACCGTCCAATCTGGCAAAACCGGTCAAAATAAAACCTGGATGATAGGGTGAAACCTAAGCCCGTGCTCTTTTACATAGATTAACCGATAGGTGGTTTTCCTGAGTGACTTTTGTGACAAAATAGCTTATCTTTAGAATTTCTTTATTGCGGAAAAATTGCAATTTGTTTACCTCTTACGTGGATTCTAGAGTGATGTGCTCTTGTTGCTAATTTTCCCAGTACGTAAGATACGTTTACGTAAATCGTGAATTTGCGAGACACTATTCTCACGGAATTTGCTGCACATGTATGGCCGTAAATTACTCCACCATTTAGGATTCTCTTATCTTTTTAGGTGTGCATTACATTCTAAGTTTCACTGACCGGCGGCTGGCAAGCAATAGACTTTATGGTGAACAGACTTGAATGTCATTACACAGCGAACTACTTATCTACTTTCAAACAGCACGTTGCTATTTCTTAACCTCCTCGTAAAAGTGCACATTATCGTGCCTTTAACTGGCCAGTTATACATACAGGGAAATCACTATAAACTTTACCAAATTGTTGAATGAGTTTGCGGAATGATCATCACTGTCCTCCTAGGACTATTTACAATACCTTACGTTTTCATGCGGTAATCGCTGGGTTATTTACCAAAAACAACTTTCATTCTCCAGTGTTTTTCGAAATCCGGATCAAACTACTTCATTGAAAAATGAGCCAGGAGTGCAGGACTGACTGAATCAACAAACGCTACATCGAGTTTTGCGTTTGTCAGCTTATTTGTCCATTCCACGTCTCTCCACATTTCGCGCCGTTTTGCTTACACTCACCCGCTCACTATCCTATCTTTCGGCTTGTGGACCTTGTTTAGTCTGTTCCTTTTTAATCGCAGCTAATTAGTTTGTAAATCAATCATTCACTATTTGCAGTTGGGTGCGTGCGAATGAACTGAGGTTCCGTAAATTGTGCCTGGATGATTCGGGATCATCTGATCAAAGCTGACAGAAGACAATCTCGTGTTGTTTCTTGTGTGTGTGAAATTTTTGAACAAAACATTCTGTTTTGTCACATTGATTGAAGAGTGTAGGAGAAAATTTGCTTGTTTTTCTGTACTAATATTTTTATAAAGCTTGCCTTCTGTTGATTAAGCTGACCTGTTGATTCATTCGATTTCAAGTAGCAGCACAGAATTATTGGCCGAGAATTTAGAAAACCATACAAGTACATTATTGCCAGGCAAACATTTACAACGTTTCCTGAACATATCAGTTAGAGAAACAAAAAGTCCAATTGGAATTCGGAAAGAGCAAGCGAGAGAGAGGAAAGTGTTGTAAAGGCAGCGTTGTTTCCGCTTGTTTAAACCTAAAAGGATCCAGGCCACGAAAATTGGAAATTTTACATTCATCGAAGCTTAAGTTGATTAAATGAACTTGTTTAATGAACTCGTATATAACGATGAGAAACAATCAAGGGAACAACATGCTACATAGGAAAAACTGTAAAAGCTTTAAAACGGCATGTGATCGTGCATGGGATACTTCGGTATTCAATTTTGTATAGTTAAATTTAAAAATTTGTAGCACATTATGATCTGATGCAAATTCCGTTTCGTTTGATCTACTCCCCATTTTGTGTAAGAATATTCGAGTAAAATTTTCCTACTCCGGTGCTGCTCGACTAGGTGAGCATAATTGTAAGGAAAACATAGTCTCGTCCTCTTAGCCGGTGCTTGGTATGAGTGCTTTCACTTATCCCGCTATGTGCAATGGTTTGCCGAGATTCTCAAACCGGTAAGCAGGGCATTTTGCGTTCACTGTGTAAGAGATTTTTTATCTTTATCGAAAGAATGAAATATCAGAGTCCTGCTGATAAGTCTATGCCATCGATGTGGGATCATTATGCATGCAGATTACGTGGATGAAGATGGTGGATATTTTGCCCATAGCTGGCTAAGAACGATATCAGTGTTGGGATCTCGGTGGCTAAACTGAATAACCTAATTCTCAGGTGCATGTAAACCATGCCGTTTCGGCATGATGGAAAGTACTGTGGACATAGGGATGAGATAGCTTTGGAGTCACCGCTGGGACCTGTTCTTGCAAACAGATTATTGGCCAAACTAGATTGTGGATCGCTGCGGAACGTCATCCCTAATGTAGATTTATATCTAGGGTACATGGGTGACTCTCAAAGCTCGAATTTCTGCTATAGAGTCCAATGAATTACTGTGTGTTCAAGGTTGCGCATTCGCTTACCGAATTGCACAGTTGTGTTAGAGGCTGTTGGAAGTAGGCTCTCAATTAGGGAAGAACAGCCATACAGAAAAGAACGTATTTCAGTTATGCGCTTGGTTGGAGCAATTCTCGTACTTTATTTTTCCTGCGTCCCTGTCAGGTACGAGAAGAATTTAATAAGTTGCTTACAATGCAAAGCAAGAACGATCAGCTGTTCCGAGACACTCGACAAGGACTTGGAGTAACTGCAGGAAAGTCGAAGACAAACAATTACCTAGATGGGTTCACTCGTAGATATATCAATGAATATCTTGGTTAGTCTAGAATGCAAATAGTAAAGAAGCCGCGTTTTAGGTAGACAAATTTCTTTGAATCGCAAGAACACCACATATCTGAAACCTTCCCTGTCACCTACGTATAACCGTGTGGTAGACCAAGCCACTCTATGTTCAACTGCACAAAGATTTCTCATTTCACATGTACCAATCATTTAAGTCGCATTTGTTCACATGCTTTCGCAGTCCATAGTAAATCAGACCCATGACCAAAAACTATCTAAAAGATTGACTGAACTCATTTTGATTTCTCTTCTCAAAGTGAAATACTGTAACAGCAGATGTAAAGTTGATCCTCGTAACAACTTGCAGGACAGTCCTAACAACATGAAGGATTGCCAAAAAAGGAATACGTAAAACGATATTCACGACTGCCAAAAGCACTGTTGCGTATGCAATATAAACACGTGCTACCTTTTGTATTTTCTTGGTCTGGAAAACGAATGGAATCATCGATGATTTATGTTCACTCCCTACCAAAAAACATTTCACGTTCATATTATTTTTACGCCACTGCCTAAAAATATTCTTCCATGCATTTTGACGTAGACATCTTTTCACAGCTAGCTCTCGGACAATGAGACTTCAATCGGTTGTCAAACTATCAAATATTTTGCACTCACTCATCCATTAAAAAGTGACGGGTACGCAACTTCTTATTCACGTAACCTATTGGTATATGTTTAAAGGCCTAAAGTGAACTATCGAAGGGACATTTCTTCGTGCTCAAAGCCTTTTCAGTTTACATACGCTTGCACATAGAATAGACTTTGTATTCTTTTCACAGAAGTTCATCTCACCTTACTATTTATTGCTGAAATTGCTTATGCTGTAGGGAGAGATGGAAACCGATAACAATCATCGTCGGATCTTTTCGGCCTAACGCAACGACCGTTCGCGACCGGAGATGCTTTCCGTTCTGAATACGTTCGAACTAAAATGTAAACAGTAATGATATTATTCTGTTCACCATCACAGAGTGAGGATTTTCGGCCAAGAATTAATCATGCCTCTTCCGATGAACCCAGTTCCAGTCAGATTCAGCCGTGGAACGCTATAAGTGAACCTCATTATTCAAATACTGCTGAGACTTCCGACTAGTCCACAAAGGCGCATTGAAAAGCAACAACTGTTCGCGTTCATATGAATATATAACATGGAATATAGCTTAAAATAAATCAGGGGAATGATTGTTTATGCTTTGGATAACAAAACAGTTCTTGCAAACACTGAGACGTTCTGGCTTGCTGGTCAACCTCGAAAACCTCCTGATTAATTTCCGCATACGGGTCAAGTGCATGAACCGCCTTCCTACATTTGGGAATTTTTATATCACTATTAGTTTTACATACAAACACAATGCATGGAACAATTGTTTGACTAGGAGAGCTAATTAGGATCCTTAATTCATTGGTTTTGAGAAGAGAAGAGTGAGGAGAAACGTTAAAAGCGAAATCCTGGCAGCCACCAGAACAGTAATAATTCACCTGAACAATTCCCTGTCTGAGGTCAGAAACGTTCAAGGAAACATAGACTTTTGCGCTGGTCTTTGATTTAATTCTGTGGCGCAAGCATCAAACTAACGTGGCCAAGAATAGGCCAAAACAAGAGGTCTAGTAGAGGGTTGAAATGTGATCATGTAGTGAAAGTTTGTACTCATTTTCGAAAAATTGTATCCAATATGCTTGGAGCTTAGGTTGTAAACATCTCTTAATCATCAAAGATGAAACCTTCACTGTATAGGAAATGATGGAATTGTTCATTTTTTTATATTACTCCTACTCCAGGGTTTGAAATACATTGTTGAATAACGAAAAACTTGTTAAACTTTATTCGTCAAGTTGCATTGAGATTGTAATGCCTTTAATTTATCGCACGCAGAAATGTCTTTGAAAATTGAAATCCGACCTGGAACCTGTCTGCATAATTGCAAAATCGGAAATTTTTGCCTCGAGCTTTATTCCGTTGCTTCTGTTCTGGGAATTGTTTTCGCTTCATGACTGCTGAGAAAGTTAAGTAAATATCACGTGGTCGTGCGAATGGATTACAGTGATTACGAAGTTACTTGATTTTCCTGGTTATTAGTTCCCTTCCTAGTAGATCCAATTTGATGTAGCCATTGTTTGAGCTTTTCGATTAAAGCCAAACTTTCACAGATTTTTCTGGATGTTTTGTATCACACTAGTCTAGGATTCGCACCACGTCTAAGACGAACGGATATCTGTAAACGCTGGTTGTGTCATTATGCAGACATTTATATTTCAGTTTTGAAGATGCAATACTGGCCGTAAACTGGGCATTCGACATTGTACGCGACACCTTTTAAGCTTCGTTCTTATGTTTTTTGGCTTTCCAATATGTTTGGGGATTGGGGACCCATTATGTTGTCTTGTCGTAGGTGTAGACTGAGGGGGGTGCAGTTTAGCCGGTTTTTTGATATATCAGCGTTATCATTCTGTTGGGTCGTGCTCTTTGATGTGTCCCTTTTTTCTTTGCGCATGAGGTTCGTCATAGGAAATGTATCGGGTTCCCTTCTAGTTATCCACCTTGAAGGGATACTTATATTTGACTTGTCTACTCTGCATTGTGCTAAAAATGCTCTTGCTCTGTTGAACACTGTTTAAGTGCACCAGTTTCCTGCTTATCTGGATGTGAATTAGTAAGATTTTTTTCATGTGCAGACTTCTTCAGATTTCCCTTGTTCTATCTTCGTGTCGTGAACCCAAAGACTATTGATCTATAGCAGAAGCCGACCACTTCCGTCAAACCTTGCCTGATTAACCATTCGTCACGTCAACTAGAAAGAGAATTTAATCAGTCTGCACTTTTTTCAGGTTTGGATGACGAAACAGTCAGCATAGTTACTGTTCGATCAGTTTAGTTTTTTCTACTCTTTTGTTCTTACTTATCGGAACAGGTAATTGCATCATAAAACTTCGCTACCCTGGAAAATGGACGATTCAGAGGAATTCGTACAGAGGTTACTCAAATAACAAAAGAATTACCTTAACATTCTAATTCAGCGTCCTTCTGTACAGCACGTTTCATCCATTTCTAAACCTTAGAAGTTGTTCCACTTAACTAGACGTGATCGGATTTCACTACCAGCCTGGCGAACGAATCATCGGCGATTTGTGGCAACACGGCTCTGAAGATTATATTAATATTGGTAATCCAAGTCTCGATACGGCACTTCGGATCCGAATTTTGCCGCGTGAGCTGATCTCAGGCAAACCTGAAAAGTACTGCAAAATTTGCCATCTCAAAAAACCCAAGAAAAATTCAATTGACAGAAACAGTGCAATGCGCCAGTTTGATCTCCGGCGCATGTTCTTCCCAGGTCATTATTCATTTCCAGTGTAGGAAGATTATATGCGCATCTCAGGATTGCATGGCCTAGTATTCAGATCATGTCGGTCACGGATATGAGTGATGTAACCTATGAGCAGTTTACAACCCTTATTTCTTCTGTCTTGTCTACTAACCTAGTGGCATTAGTATCCGCGCTATAGCCAAATTTGAAACTGATCCGGAAATCACAGCCGACAACGTTTCAACTGGTTGCAATGCTTGGTTAGTTAAAGAAAATTTTGTTGGATCAGTCAGCCATAAAGTTACTGGGTGCAGTGTTCTATCTACTCATGGGAGACGACGAACAATTGAAATAATCTAGAAACAGGTCAGTTGTCGTATGCTGGGTCTCCTGAAAGTGACGTTTCGGCCGAGTTTCTCCATGTTTCCCAAGCCAACGTGGAACTTTTGGAATAAATGGTCGCTAGGACAGTATTTGGTGCGTTTGTTCTACCCCAGACACTTATGAGTGGGAATGAGTGAGAAGCTGTAGCCAAAAATACCTTATTTTCGCAATGAAATTATATCTTTGTTTGCAGACATGATGTGCCCGTTGTGTAACAACTGGACGGTGCATCTGAGTGGATTAATCCTTCCAAGGCCACTCCAAAATCGAGATGTCGACCAGGTTACATGCCAATAAATCGTATTGCCTTGGACAAATCGGATGAACGGTTGACATTCGTTAGCAGATCTTAGCATGTATCACATGCAATGAGTATCTTCCATTAAATAATTGGAAAACACGTGCTTTTTATTATCTGGATCTACTTAGCATTTATTGGACAGATCGATTTGGAGATTTTCTCCGAAATAAGACACACAAATGTTCTCATATCCACGTGCATGCTGTACAACTCATTTGTAAGTCCCTTCGACGGTTCACCAGCAGATGTGGTTTTGGACCAGAACAAGTTCATTCCAATCTGGCTCATTAATAGCTAAGTTGGGAACATTTTTGAGAAACTGGACCTTTAATGCATATTTGAACATTCATACTTTTGAAAGTGTAGTAGCTTGTATTACCGAAATCTTTAAAAGGCGGTAGTATAGTGAGGACTGAAGAACCGACAGCACTGTTTGGTAGCCGGAACCTAGTAGGTTCATCGGACAACACGCGATAATTCAGCATTTTTATCGATTGCGAGTGCATGGGAAAAATAAACGGCTTTATTTATCGGTACATGTCTTACGCGCGCTTAGCAAGCCGGTCCACAGAACTGCATTTCGACCTGATCAACTTAGTAAATGGTAAATGCTTTCGCATCAGAAAACTATCAACAAAGTCCAGCTTGTGGTCACTTCGTTTTCAGGGAATGAAGCTGCTTGCTCTGAGAATTGTACTAATTTTTGAGTTCTCAATATCGTAGCTTTTGATATTATCGAAGACTAAAACATCCGACCAACTGAGACCATATGCTTATGTACCACTTCAGTTTCCAACTCTTTGTTTCCATTATTTTGCCAGTGGGCCTTACAGGCAGTGGGGCAAGCTCTTGTACTCTTGAATCAGGCCTGGAGTGATAAACCTATTTTTTATCCAAATCTTAGATTATTTCTTTCAAAATGTAATGGTTTCACTGGACGTGGAATACAGATTCTGTAGGAATTAATTGCGTAGTTACTGCAGCAGGTGTTCTCTTTTGCAATTTAGGAATAATTAAGTCAAATCTGAGCTACGAGCACAAGCACAAATTGATCTGCTTGCTAATCCTTTTTCCCTTCTCAACGGATTCTCGGGTTGCAGTTCTAAATGACCATCCGATCAAATAATTTCTGTCAGTTTATAGTGAAAAGCATTCTGACATCGAATGATATTACGTTTTAGTCGTCTCACTACCTGATCTTCTTTATTTAGTCCGGACATTGTTGGAATTGATTAAGGGACGGAATATTTCCAATGTCAAGTGTTTTATTGGTTTCCATCATTGTTGTACTTTGGAATACCGGTCAGAAAAACTATTATTCTGGCTGTACTGCTTTCACAGTGTTCTCGCAGAGGTTCATGGAATTGTGCGGCTTTCCCATCCAAGTCTACGAGGACTGCATGTTTTCATCTTTCCTCCAGTCTTCATTGCTTATCAAAGGCAATATTTTCTAAGTAAGGTATTTTGTCAGCTGCAATGGGAAACGATTTTTCCCAGCCACCCGTTTCATACATCAACTGTGGTAAAAAGTGACTACGTGAAATATGGACACCCAATTGTTTGTTCCGCGTGCTGTCAATAGAATATCAAAACGAAAATTATTCGTAGAGAAGACACTAAAGAGGCAATTAATTAACAGATTGATAAAGTACTTCTAAGTTAGTGCGAATACACTGGTAGGGCAAGCACAAAATTTAGTAAGAGACCTCCAGTACAATTTTTTAACTCAGTGAACTAGAGTTTGCCTGTCTTACCTTAAATCCTCTTTACAACTCGTGACATGCTACTGAGAAGTATTTTATACAAATCACTGTCAATTCCTCCTCTCTTTGGACTGAGGTTGCTCTTTAGTTTGTCGTTAAACTTCGATGGGTTTGACTGCTCTTATTTAATTTGCTTGTCATCATTCCCTAGTGTGTTCCTTTTAAGTTTCGATTTAGACTACAAACGGGTCATCTACGAAAAAACTATGCATTTTATTCAGTGTTAGATATCTTGATTCATTTTCATGTAAAAAGTGCAGTTTTCGCAGTGGGAAAAATCGTTTAAATGAGTTTTTAGTCCTTTAGATTTTGGTTGCTATTCGGGTTTTTGAGGCGCATCAAATTAGTTGCGGCAAAAGCCTGCCAGTAACCACTTACTTTATCATAACATCGCACCTAAAGCACAGTTATATTAGGGGTTCAACTGGCTTCATTGTGGGAATAGGGTGTTATTGATCTTTGAACTTTGAGTAGTCTTCATTGTGCCTTGTCCTTTAATTCAGTTTATTCATTTAAAGTTACAATAGTCTGCGGTGCAAGTGGCCTGTTTTCTGCCTTGTTCGTTTCATTTTCACGTCAGTATATCTCGCTTTCAAGAATGGATTGTGGTCAGTGAACGTCTCCCAAATGGGGATGTTCACCAGTAGCGCGAAGGTTTGAACCGCAGATATTCACTTTGAAAGGTGGCGATATCGACTGCTTGACGGCAACCGATCAAGTAAAATGAAACCCTTTCATTAAGTCTTTGGCCCTTTCCTATTATACGATTTGTTTCAACTTCCCAACGCAATGCCTTATCTTCTCAATTGTTGTGGTCATTTTTCCAATTTAGTCTAACAAGATTAACAAAACTTTGTGGCCAGGAAATGACCTTGGAGCCTTAATTCTTATATCCACGTGATCATGGATTGCATAATTTCCCTTGCCAAATCAAAAGTGTCTGCTTGCTAAGAATTACCATTCATCTACTTGTGGCAAATTATTACCTCATGAGATCAAGGAAGATAACAAATTGCCAAGCCAACTACCCCAGCCTAACGGCACTTGAATTGGATGCGTCGAATTCCGCTTGGTAAACTAAGAGTAAACAATTTTATTAATAAGAACAACCTGCAGGGTTAATATTTTCGGGATAAATATCTTGGACATTTTTCAGTCTCTGATAAAGATCACTGCATCAAGATTAGAACTAATGAACAGAGTGGATCATTGTTGCACAACGAATGGCGCCAAAATTGTTCATTATCGGATCATTCTTTCAACAGCTCGCTAAAACAAAATACTGGGGATTAAGAAGAAATTTGCCCAGAAACTCTTAACTGCTGTTTTAACGTTGCTGGTGCAATAGTTTGCAGTTCTTCAAATGCCAAGGCTTTCACCGCAAAACTACTTTTACAGAGGAGCAGCCATACAGGCAAGTTACAAGGCATGAAGCTTGTGTTTACAAGATTGCTGGTTTAGAGATGACCACTTTGAAAACGGTCTTTATAGGTATTTAAAGCTCACTGCTACGTCAGTGACAAAACTTGGTAATTAAACGGCCAAGTCAGAGAGAAGGTTAGACTGCGCAAGAACACCTTTTCTGCCGGTCCGATAAATACTCGGATCTTGTAGTGAATCAACTCTGAGTCAGAAGGTGCGGAATTGATGAGCTGCTGCCTGACCGTTCCTCACGAAACCATGTAGATCTCGGCTGCCGAGAGTAGACGATACCAAAGCACAGTAGACTTTGCCCATTGATGCATGCGCTATATGGTCAGACTTAATTGATAAGGTGACGCCATGCATTCTGCCGTGGATGACCATTGTGATTACACCAAACATCTATTCCCATTTCTCCAATGAAGTATCTTTGGCCGATTGTGTCTTTTTCTGCCGAAGTGAGGAACAGTTACGGAAAAAGGAACTTAGTGCCATCACCTTTCTCTTGCATCGATGGTCAGTTGAATGCATGGGTTAACCCTATCAAGGCTAGCATGGGTCATCTGGGAACTCAGTTGGGATTCGGGGTACGCGGATGCTGCAACAGATAGATTTCAGAGTTAACCATACCAAGCTCTAGATCGAAAACCACTGACGTCTCTTACTGGGGAAGTCCGAAAGAGCTGGCTCATTCTTTGTCAGGGTTTTGTTGCAAAACTCCCAAGGTGAATCTAATACCGAAAGATTAAGGTGAATCTCAAGACTAACAACAGTAAACGTGCTGCAAGATGTATTTGCTAATAATTACCAAACTATAACTATTAAGTACATTATTCAACAAGCAGACATTATCGTTTTTTTCGTGTGGATAACTTCACCATTCATCATGGGGTGAGAAAAAGGAATAATTATTTCTCGGCTAACTGATGCACCACTTGTGGTTTTTCCATTTGATTGCCTTTATTTATCCGTTTCTACAATTTACTCTTCCAAATTATAATGCTTTCCTCCCTTTCACCCAAGTGGGTATCTTCGAGCGAAACTGTAACTGTGAAATTCATAACGGTTTGTCTGAAATTCAAGGGCAGCCGAGAAGAGCACTGTCAACGCTCGTTTTCAGCAAAGCAAACCAACCGTAGCAAGGAAATGGGCTGATTGTCATATCACCTGAAAGTTTTGGGCATTTTGGAGGTGTACGAAACAAGCGCATGCATGCACAGAACAATCCAATTTACAGGGCTCCATGTTAGGATTTGCGATAAACCTTCTAGGAATGCTATTTAAGCAGAAAGCACGGAGAGAAAAAAATGATAATTATTGTTTTTTTTATTAATTAGCACTTTACGGTGCTGAAACATATATACATCTGTATCATTTTATCTTTTCATTTACTCAGCATATTCTAGGAATTTATGCAGCTTTCCGCGATCTGCAATTATGTATATTCGGTATATGTTGTCAAAAGGACCCCTCCACACTGCTGAAGTTTCGATGAGATTCTTGTGACAGTATATAAACGAGCATGTGCCTATCAATAAGGAAGGAACCACAGAACTTCTCTCAATGCTTCGCTATACACTAGTGTCACGTGTATTGTTCGCTTCAGATCTAAAATAGTGGGTTCCTCTAAAAGAATATTTTTGTTTAATGAATGAAGAGATATTATCTTGGCATAAAACTGTTTCGTCTGACATAAGGGGAACAGATTCTATTTATGTGTGTCCAAAATTTGCCTATTTCTAGTGTAGCTTGTAAGCATAACAGAAGACGTCGGAGAATACAAAATGAAGCTCAGCACCCTTCACGGTCGCAGCCAATCTGCAACTTTTTCCCGGGGGGATTTAGTTTTCCATTGGGGAAAGGAAATATTTGCTGTAGAAATTGGACTATTACTTACCCATTTACATCCACCTGGTCATAAAAAACTAATCCCAACTTTTTTATGATACTGTTGCATAAATGACGGTGCTCCACCTATGAGATTAAGAACAAGAAGTCATAGCCATATTTCTATGCTTAAAATTAAGCTGAAAATAATTTGTAGGAGTTCGAAATGATATTTTCCGGCAAACGGTTTGTAGAACACCTGGATTAATGCACAAGGTTTGAATGAGACAAGATGTCGCGATAGGTAATGAGAAGTGCATCTGCGTTCCACGTATCTAGGAATCAATATCCTGATCCGGAATCAGGACGACAAAATGATAGAGGGACAAACGAATTCACCTTCTGAGAACCTAAAATCCAAAAGACAGATGATTAGAATAGCAGATATAGTTTCCTAATTTTCATTGCAGCATTTTTGCTCGGACTGCCGTTTTTTGTTTTCGTTCTAGATGTTCAGAACCGTCAAAATGGGATGCACAAATAATGCGAAATCTACCAAATTCATTCCCGATTAATATATTAAATAATGTTATCCCATAATTTGACCGGTGCGTCAGATAAACTGAGGAGTGACCCGTTTTTTCAAGCAAAATTTGAAACTAAACAATCATGCCTGGCAAAATTTCAGGGGAAGTTAGAAAAAGAAACCGAATTTTCCTTGAGCCTTCGCACGAAGAAAGCAAGCCAGTAGAAGAACAATTGTTATTTAGTGGGAGATTGAAATTTTTCACAAGCATAGTTTGTGAGATTTCCCGGCTATATAGAGCTGCAAAGACTGACAGCAGACGTAACAAAGGGGAATTCTTCGTCTGCCAATGGAACTTATTTAGTTGTGAGCTCTATTCTCAAAACGGTAAAGGTGACTCATTGTAGGTTGCCCGAGGGGTAAACAGACCTTAACCGTCCTCATTGACATCCGGAAACAAGACATATTTTGAGCATTTTGGTGTTCGCCTTTGTGCACGCGCAGACACAATTGTACAATACAATAGATTATCATTTCGGATTCGTTTGTGGTGGTATGAATTTCGTGTAGAAAGTAAACATCTAGACAACATTGAGAGGCTCATCCACCGATGATCGAGGGAAAAGGGGTAGAAGAGATCAGAAGTGTCTCGTCCGTAGATTCGGTCCACGTTGCGGGCAAATCCAACAAATTTGCCTAAAAGAAAAAGGAGTACAACAATATATTGCTGTTTCCCGCATGCCATGGTGCATAACAGACTGGTTTTTAAATTGCGATCGCCTATTTCTTTTCGAGAAAAAGTGCTGACGTGTTTTGTATGACGTTAAATATGTGAATCTTATGTGTCAAGAGCTTGTCTACGCCGCAAACAATCCGAGAAGACAAAATGCAGTTTTTCACAGAATGCTGATTAAATGTTTCTTCCAAATTCTGCTTAAGATAAATAATTTTTGACCAACGCGCTAATTTCCAAAATCGGGTTATGACTTCCACACACTTCCGGTGGTTTCACCAGTGGCCTAAAATTCTTCGTAATAATTTGATGATGTCTAAGAATGTCGTGTAAAATGAACTCAACTCAAGATGATGAGATATTTTGGACATTCAAGTCCAATGAAAACATAATTTTCATGCCTTGTTGGATGACAAATGCGTATCTTTAGCGGGCAGTGAGATTATGCGTCTAACAGTAGGGACGTGGAAAGAATTGACTTGAAAAAACAAACGAAATTGGGCTTCTTTGATCTGATACCGAATGCGTTGCTTTTTGCACTAATGAGCAAAAAAACGCTTGAATTTGGTTCCTCTTAAGAGAAATGCACAAGTCCGTACAAGTTTCCCTGTTCTCGTGAACTCATTCTACCTTATGCTAAGCCGAAACCACAATTAAACGTCTTTCAATGTCTTCTTTTGGAAAAAATGGAACGTTTAAAACCATTGTTTCGTAGATGCTTCTTTTTTACACAACTTCGTCGGCTGTGGACGAGAGGTTGGGACAAACCTTTTTCTAGAGGTGGACACCTGACGTGCGGGGAAAAGTATGTGCAACTTGAACTTGAACTAGTCGGGCAAGAATTCAGCAAGCATTGTCGATAACGGGGCATCCAGATCAAAACCGCATTATATGCATTTTCATCTAACCGGAATCTGCATAATTACGCTTGAAATCAACCGTGATCTCAAAGCAAATATTGAGAAAAATAGTGAAGATGAGATTAAATAGCCAAAGGAAATTGAAAAAGCACCTCACGCTTGTTTACTGTAAAAATTTTAATTGGTTTGCTTGTTTCCATTTTGTGCCTTATGAAAAGAGAATTATACAGGTAACCTACTCGGCATTCCATCCGCTGGCTTAGCTTATGCAGTCTTATAAATATCGGTACAGAATCAAGTAAGGAGTCTATGGAAAAATCGATGCCTCGCATATTGGTCTTTATTGTGAACATAATGTTAATCACACAGCAGTCTCATTTTTATTCTCCCAAAATTTGACTATCTTGGCCTCAACTAAGGTACGGGAAATATTGATTACCTCTAATTCCCACTCTGGGCACAGCGTTGCATTCTCCAGCATTTACGAGTATACATAAAAGGTTATATGGTACACAGGCATAGGCAAAACATGTCTGAATCATTAACAATGATGTAGGACAATTATCTGTGCTCGGGGGAGACTATGAACACAGTACACAATGGCGTACCTTGACAGTGGTAATACCAGTTTAAACTGGATTGGGATAACACCTCAAAGGCAGTGCCAGTGGAGTGAAGGCCGATGCGAAATCTCATGAGGTCGATCAATCCATGCATCAGGGCACTGTGAATTGTGGTGTGCATTTCTTCCTTGAGGGCCGGATGTTGCTGCGTTCCGGGTACACGGCATACGTGAAAGCAATCTGCTTGGTAAAATTCTTTTGCCAATGAAATCCAGCTAAAGGGTGAGTAGCGGCAACCAGTCGAATGTAACTGAAAACCATTTCATTGGGCAAACAACTAGTGGAGACGGTCTCATTCATAGGGTGAGTGCTTCAACACCCGGTTGTGAAGTATATCATTAAGTATTCCATTTTAAGAGGCTTTTAAAATGCCGGACAATGGTTGATAATGGTAGGGAATTGTGAACTCAAACAAAAACTCCAAAGCCGCCGAGCAGTTTATTGAACCGTCAGGACAGTGGATGATGCTTTTTTGTTTGCTGTAAGCTGAAACCAATTTTCAAACTTTGGTGAGAAGCATGAGCATCATTCGTTTGTCATCAGATTTCCACCATAAGTGCACTTGTTCACGGAGAATGCTTGATGATGTCTTTTGAATAAGACTTGCAAACAGTTAGTTTCATTCCATTATGGATAAATAAAACAAGGCAAATACTGTAATATGCAAAGGGAAAGTCAGTATTTTTGTTGTGTATTCGGAATTGTTAACTGAATTGCAGTTGGAACAATACGCACATAATCTGCAAACAAAAATGCACATAGTTGGATATCTTATGCACCGATAGAACAGTGACAATTCCGTATCAGTTTGAAGCAGGTTTTTTCAGGACTGCTCCAATCAGCATGTGTTTAGAACAGCAAATTCCTTTTGTTTAGTTTGCATTTTCTGACCCAACAAGAACATTTCATCGAACAGAGGTGGCGGTTAACATTTGGCCGGGAATGATTCAGGAATATTTTAC
Source organism: Fasciolopsis buskii (assembly GCA_008360955.1). Taxonomy (NCBI): domain Eukaryota; kingdom Metazoa; phylum Platyhelminthes; class Trematoda; order Plagiorchiida; family Fasciolidae; genus Fasciolopsis; species Fasciolopsis buskii. The sequence continues at coordinate 193,198 of LUCM01003968.1, forward strand.
AGAACTTGTCCCAGTCCGCCGGAATTTTTAGGTTGTCGACAAAAATATTTAATTTTTCGTAATTCCTAAGATTTTTCTGGTTGGAATAAATTTGGAGCTGCTCAACGCAAATTCTTTCAACCTGAATTAACTTGAAAATTTTCTTATGCTAACAGGCCAAGTAATTTTCGATTTACTCACAGTTCTTTCGGTACCTTTGAAAGTTTGACTTAGTTAGAGTGCTTCTAGCAACAATAAATCAGAGGACAGAATGGAGCTGCTATTGATTTATTGATATCCTAGTCATGACCCTGAACCCGAAAGGTGAACGCAACTACAAGCCTGTTTAAATCGAAGATACGAAGACGACTGTTTGTGGTTTACTATGGAGAACATTTACATTGATATTTGGATACCACGAATCACGTGACAGTCTGAAATAAACGGGAAGAAAAATGATGAAATTTATTAACCTGATAATTGTCTTTTGCGTGATTATGTCTGCAATTGACCTAGAAACTAAATAAAGCTATGACGAAGGAAGCTCTTCACTATTTGGTCGGTCTGTAAAGGATTAAATCGAACAGACGACGATAAACCACGCTGAGGGCATGCCGAATTGAGGTCGGGTCATTCTGTTCACTCGGTTCCAGGTAGCTAAGGACGTTTGGGTATTAATAGGCAACAAACAAAATAATCTTTCATTGACGTCTTAGCAAGCACGTTTAGCTAACCTACTTTTGGAAACTTTTTAGCGAAGTTAATTAATGAACGACTTTTTGACTCGGAGGAGTTAATACAAAGTTGAAGAAATTATTTTGAGATCCAATATCAGTCAATCCAATGAAGTTATCACCTGCTTTACTATTGAAGCGCCTGACTGACTGCAATCGATTTTATTCATTGCAGACATTGAGAATGAAACAAGTAACCGGGTTAGTATTTGTAACAGTGAATTCCATTACTTTGAGACATCAAAAATGAACTCTGCAACACACAGTGGAAGCACCGCCCTTCTCCCAGCAAGATGATTTCCTAGCCACTGGACTGCACCGAGAGGTCTCCCAACTTTTTCAAACCCTAGTTCACCACGCCAAAACTATTAACCCGGATGTTATCAGCAGTCTAGCCTATCTCATCACCTTTTGGTGAAAGAAACAGCTTAGGTGAAAAAATCTAACGGACAATTGGACATAGGCAAAGTCTTCAGATAACAAGACGGGTCAGACGTCATAGAAAATACAGTTTTGTTTCGATCCTGGCTGGTTGCCTATGTTTGGCTCACAGATGTAAACGTTAAAAAGTCTAGTTGTTTTGCGCTATCCGTGACAGCATTTTACGCACACCGCAAATGAACCTGTGATTGGCTGCCTGCAAACGTGTTATGATGCGAAATCAAATGAAGGGCAAGCATGAAAGTAGCGTATCTCCTATTGCAAAAATAGTTCCTCAAACTGCGGCAAAAAATTTATTGATCATTAGGGTCCCAAATGGATGCTCATAGAGGACTGCTTTCAGTTGACAAAAATAACTAGTAAAATTATTAGAAATTGTAATTGATCTGAGTGGTTGGGCGTCATCGCTTAAAAAACAGCCGCTTGGGAGAAATTTCTTTTATCCTTCCTCTTCTAGTGCTTTGTTGCTTGTCCTGTGAAGTCGTTTGCGTGAATGTCCGTCTTAATTCCGGTCAGATTGTCGAACTCCGTAGCTGCAATAAGTGCTACGTGAAGATACAAAGGAACGAAACTGGAAATATTAGGATTCTTATTCTAATTTATTACAAATTGGATCGGTTCTCAGAAGAGTGAAATTCCACGCATTGGCTGTTGCTGAGAAACAAACAAACTGGTTCCGAATAGACCAAGTGAAAAATCCCGGAAAATATATGATTATATTAATAAAGTATCGATCAGATTAATTAAATTTGGTTACCTCGACAGTGAATGAACAACGGACTCGGTCAAAAAGGTTGACAAATGATTACATTTAAAGCATTTAGAATGCATCATAGGTGAGACAAAGCAGGGATAAAAAAAACTGATAAGTGAACATACCCCTTAATGAAACCAGGGCGGTTAGGTTAGTTTTGGGATATATGGACAGAAACTTGGGGGGCCGTAATGACATTGAATTATGTGGTCAGTTTTTATGCACGTGTCACAGCGAGACTGCACCTTGACGTGGTGTGACGGCTTGCGTGCCTCCATGATCCAGTGAGATCCATTCATGCCTGGCAGGTCAGTGGGTAGAGGCTTCATAAGCTAGTCTCCTGGTCCTCCAAGTTGAGGGTTGATCTGAGTTAGCAGCTCAGTCGGAAAAACGAGTGGAGGACTAATTGATCCAAGTAGATAGGCTCCCAAACAGCTATTCCCCGCTGCCTTGCGGTCAGGTTCTTGTCAGAACCAAAGGCTTTGGTTGAGAACACTAATCGTTCTTCTGCTTAGCGGCTGGACTCCCTAGCAGTACCCGTCCATTATTCCCCATGAGTTACACGCGTGAAAATAATTCCATACTGCATCGGTCGTCGCGCAGGATAATCACGAACGCGCAATCCATTGCATCGAGCGGGGTGGGTAGTGATAAGTATGCTGCTGCTCAGAGTTCCCTCTCTTTTATTCAACCTGTCTCTTCTGTCTTCACCCCAATCACTTTGCCCATTCTGCCTATCCATAGTATCTCCACTGATCACAGGCCCGATACTCGCAACGGTTCATTGGCAAATAGTGTAGTAGGTGGTTTTCAGTCTGTTAGCTAAAATTTTCCCAAGCCTCGTCAACCTCTGCATCTGGGTTCCTTCGATGTGCACACTTTAATGCAGGCTGGCCAACAGGCGTGTTTGGCTCTGACAGTGGACTCACTTTCAATTGATGTCTGTTGCGTGAGTGAAACACGAATTCAGGATTCGAGTAGAGCAGAGTAATTCAACTAACTGCGCCAAACGTCTCGTCAAGATATTTTCTTCGCACTTCAGGAGACGAAGCAGCTCAAGCTGTGGGTCAACGTGGTGTGGGAATAGTCTTGAGTGAGAAGGCTGAAGCAGCGCTTTTAGATTGGATCCCGGTTAACAGTCGTTTGTGCCCAGTGAGACTGCGGGGATCAGTCGGCGTCCGAAAAGACGATTGTGTTAAGTGCATTCCGTTTGTTATCTCGGCATACGCTTCAACAGACTGCAGCACTGACATGAAAAAACGAGTTTTATGATGACCTCGTCACTCTTGTTGGGAAGAGCAAACGCTCTGACATTGTAGTGGTAGCAGGTGATTTAAAAGCACAAGTTGGAAAACTGAGTGCATAGGAATGTTGTTTAGGTGGGCGATGCGCCTTGCCCGCTCAGCGAATGGATAATGGGTAAGGACTTCTCCAGTTTTGTGCAGATAATCGTTGGTTCCTGTCTAGTACGAATTCCCGATACAGTTCACGTCGCACTGCGAAATGGCGCTTTAACTCGACAGGTACTTTGTGTCAGATTGACCATATTGCAGTTAGCTACCGTTGGCGCGGTTCTGTCTCGAACTGTAGATCGTATTGGCCCATGTACATGGAATCAGACCATGTGATAATTTTGATGCGATTTTTGCTGAAGCTGAACGGCCGTCGACATGAGCCACAAACACGAATGGTCGTCGAACGTTTGCCTGATTCGGCTGTTCGCAACAGCTATGAACAGAAACTATCCGAGGGACTAAGAACTTCGACGAGCAGCAATGTAGATGATCAGTGGGATCAAATTAAGCAGGCCATGCATTTGGCAGCATATTTCGCCTGTGGCCCTAGATCTAGCGTTCATCAAAAACACTGGATCTCTCAAGCGTCGCTATTTCTAATGGAGCAAAAACGCGAGCTGCCTAACTGCAAGGAAATGAATAAGATGCGTCGTCAGTTACAGCGTCAGTTGACGATAATTCCTAGGAATGACTCTAAAAACTGGCGGGTTAAGGTAGCCGAACAGATGGCAGTAGCGGCTGCTTCAGGTAACAGTCAAAGACTGTTTAAGCGTATACGCGACAGCGGTGGGCGGCAAAATTTGGCTAGTGAAGTTGTGTACGATAGAAATGGAGAGTTCATCCACGGTTGACAACAAAGGCTGGACCGTTGGGTAGAACACTTCAAGGATCAGTTTAGCTCTCTGCACGCTAACGTATTTGGTCCGACGTCTGGAGCTGCGAATCCTTGGGAGGTGTCTGTCGCTACCTCAACGGACATAGAAGTGGAGTCGAATATTCGACTTCTGAAGAATTGAACAGTAGCCGGTCCCGACGAAATTCCACCAGTTATTTTTAAATTGAGTGAAGAACCTCTGTCAAAATAATTTACCGCCTTGCTTTGTGATATTTAGAACGAGGTAGATATCCCGTTATCTATTGTTTCAATCTTCAAGAAGGGCAAATTCAGTGTCTTTAGTGATCATCGTGGAGTTAGTTTAATTTCGACAGTTACTAAGCTGTTAGCTTCGATAATGCTGCGCCGTTTGACACCGATTCACGAGAGTAACATCCGCGAACAACAGGCCGGATTTCGTCCAGGTCGAGGTTGCATCGACCAGATGTCCACTCTTCGCCAACTACTTGAAACGCGCCACACACCCCGCCGCCCTACGATCGTAGTCTTTCTTAACATGGAAAGTGCGTTGGACTCAGTGGATCGGACAGCACTATTCAGTGCTCTCCACCGGAGGGATATGCGAGCGAAGTTCGTGAACCTGTCACGAGCATTGTACTTGCATACCTATGGTCGCGTTAGGGTATACGGTGAACTGTCACGTTCATTCGAAACGACTAGTGGGATTCGACAAGGGTGTGCCATCTCTCCATTCCTGTTCGAATTCGTCATGGAAGATGTGATGGAAGATGTTTGGTAGGTCTCCAAGATGTAGGGATCGAACTGGAAAACGGATGAGAGCTGTGTGATCTAGATTGCGCAGACGATTCCGTGTGCCTGTACGAATCCACGGACCATGCACAACGGGCACTAGATAGACTGTCGAGATCGGTTGCTCGGTTTGGCATATGCTTTTCACCTTCAAAGTGCAGAGTGCTGATGTAGGATTGAACAATAGCAGTGCCGAAATTGATACTGGATGGAGAGGAACTCACCTTTGTGGACCGTTTCACTTACCTTGGTGGCTGCGTTTCAAGCGATGGTAGCTAGGGAGTGGAGGTTAATGCGCACACCCAAGGCTTGTGTGGCTTACGCTCGACTGAAGCACTTTTGCAGTCGGCTTGATATTTCCCTTCATGTGAAAGGTAGTTTATACTGTGCCGCAGTGCACTCAGTCCTGTTGCACGCTTGCCAGACATGGAGTATGTGTGGAAGTTTTCGACCATCGATTTCTTCCCAGTATCCCTGAGATTGGATGGAGTGACTGGGTGAGTAATTTTGAGGCGAGAAAGTTAGTAGTAGATGACAAATTCAATGATCCCTGATCTCAGTGTATGGAGTCTCACCTCTTTGTGGTTGGAATCCAAAAATCTCGTCGACTTGCTGGCTGGAGACACTACAGCATATGGCAGTAAACCACGAACAGTGAACATCATATTGTCATTTTCTATCGAATCAGAATGATTGAAAACACGTGCGTTTGTACAGTTAGACTGTGTTTCGTGTGTTGGCTGCAGCAGTATCTTGTCTTTTCCCGCCTGTGTAGGTCCACTCCCTGTTCCCCTTGGATATTCAATCTTCGTATAGAAGCATGTAACTCTGGGGAAAAGGCAGCGGTCAGTGAGGCTTGTCTTGCTGTTTAACGCTGAACGATGACTTTGACGTTCATAAAGGACAAAATTTCTTCGAATGCACAAAACTTTTAAGAAAATTGTTGTCATTCCTATAGCATGCACACCCAGAAATCTGCTGACAACTCAGTCCCATACTGCCGCGCTCAACAGTTCTCAATGCAATCGCATTTGAATCACTGGACCTGGGTACTTTTAGTGAGTCCATTTAATGAACCTAATAAGTAATCCATGGATTCACCGTGCACATGGTCTCCTAAAAATTCAGAAGATATTTTGATGACAATTTCTACAGACGAGTGTTCAGCAGAAGCCAAGGGCCATATTGATTACAAAACGTTAGTGCATTTTTGTCTCATTGGACTGCGAAATGTGTTAGTTGGAAAGAATCCGCCGTGTTTGGGACAGATCCTCATTTTCTGGATGCTGGCATGATTCCCGACATGGTTGCTTATCGTTTCATCCGGCTTTAGGAGTTCTGCAATAAGTAATCTGCCCGTCATGTTTGTTTCCTCTTCCGAATGATAAGTGGTTCATTTGTGACTACGCAAACTATAACAATATCGTGTTTATCCATAACTACTTATGTTCCCAAAGCTCGCTTGGAAGATTGTGATGTTGGGTAGACAAAGAACATATGGGTTCGTAATTATTCGAAGTAATGGTATTGCCTATTTCAGTATTCCTACACTGGAAAATCGGAATTCCTCCCAATCATAGAGTTTTACTTTCCAGCGTAATTTGAAAACACATTGTCTGGGATAACAAATTTAACTTTTGGTAATCTCCTACTGAATGTTGTTTTTATGAACAGTATCCCACAGGACAATTTCAGTGACTCGCATTCCAGCGCATTCGTTCCTAGAAGACTGTTATTCATCGAATGGCAGTTTATTGTTGCTCTTCGACATGAACACTGTAGCGCTAACAACAACTGTGATGTTCCCTTCAAGCTTGATTGCATCCAGATATTTCAGTGTGCTTATACTCATATCTCCGGTGAGTAGTTTAAACCGATAATCAGAACCTTCTTCCGGACTCTCGAGAAGCTAGGGTACAAACCATTTCGGAATGGGTTGGGGAGTGACGGTGTGTGTTGGGGGGGGGTGAACAGTCATCGTTTGGCAATACAAGCGCGGGCTAATTCAATTATCCCGAATTTCCCACCATTCCCGAGGTTTTCTAGTCAATCAAAAAACGGAAAGTCTGCAAAATGAATGACTAACATCAGAGGAGAAAGTCATTAATGGAAGGGTAGAGACAGAACAATCGCTTCGTGTGGCTAACGACAATCGCACCTTCGGTGTTCAGGCTAAATTATCCGTCACGTTTACAGGCGAACGTGCCGGTGCGATTAACGCAATGAATGGATTTTTGGTGCTTCATTTCAATTCCTAAATCTGTTCATATTGTACAGAAAAAGAAAGTATTCTGATGTCTAATCATTGCGGATGAATGTTTCTCATTAAATTACATACACCTATTCAGAATGATTTATCCTAACCGAGGTAAAACTGTTGTTGATGTCTAATCTCAAGCAGATGGAAATTAAATGTTATCAAGAATAAAGAGGTACGGTCATATACAGTAAGTACTACAACGTTAGCAGTCCTAGAATTTTTGTAGATATCGATGACAAATAAAATTATGAATAAAAACAATGCATCGATTTTTGATACATCCCGTGTTTCATTCCTTGTTACATACATCAAGTGTGGCTTGTTAAAATGAAACAGAAGACTCGGTTAAGTATTTAACCTAAATGTTTTGTTATTTCCATTAAACTTGCAAAGTTATGCTTTTATTATGAAAAAATATTTCGAGGTACTCCAGGCTGTCACTTTTGATCTTTTGACACTGATGATGTGCTTGTACGACTTCGAATGAAAATTTTAACCGGCAATCTGTATTGCCCGTTTCATTTTTGTAAGAGATATCGATCAATATCATCCCTATCCATGGGATATAAAGTCTTCATATTCGGACACTAGCATTATGAGTTATTCGGTCGCAACCCATATAAAATCTTTGATGTACCATGGCCATAGCTGGGTGTTGTTTTCCAGCGTTCGGTCTACGCGGACTTTTGTTCACGATAGTTTAAGAAGAGAAAACACGGAGGGTCACGATAATTGGTCACATGTTAGGACGTAGTGCATAAGGGACGTCGTCATCACTATCGTCGTCGTCATCATCATCATCATCATCATCGTCATCAACGACAACAAAAACAGCAGCAACAGCAGCAGCAACAACAACAACAACGGATAGGGAAGCAAGTAATGTTTGACTTGCTTTATTTTATTCGCAAGCCTTCTCTTCCACTTGACGTGACTAAGACGAATCACCGACTGCATTGGAGGTCAAGGGACGCATCAGATAATGAGAGTCCATATTTGGTTACCCGCTCCCACACTTACCTTGTTCTGTCGCACTCAGTGTGTGTGTGTGTGTGTGTGTGTGTGTGAGCTAACGGACAGAAACATAGAACCAGTATTAATCTTGGTTGTGCGTGTGTGTGTGATTATCTTATCAGCAGGAAAAAAAGGACGTTATCACTCGGACTCAAATGGTCATTGAATCGCATACGACGACAATTATTTTCAAGAAATACAAGAAAAATACACACCAGATATTTGGCAAGATAATTTCAACTGTTTGACTCCAATTGTTGGAGTGCGTTTTGGCCCATAGTCTGCTCCATACATTCAGTATTAAACCAATGGTTTGTGTGTTTAAAAGTTCTATAACAATAGCTGGACTAATCACATGCGTTTTTCCCAAATAAAATACAAAAAGATTATGGTTTTGTTTATTGTTTTACATTGCACTGGATGAATGAGTGATGGCACTTACAGTAGCTTATGATTGAACAATTTTTTTACCGAGTATCGTCATGCAAGAACACTCGTCCAAAGTCGAACTGTGAATTGCTGGGTATACAAAATCACTAAGTTTGATAACACCCAGATTCAACATTTTATTAAGAGACCCATCTGATTTCCATACTCGTTCGTCCCGACCTGTCAGAAGACTCTTTAGGTGGTGTGTGCCATAGTAAACTTATTTGTTATTGTCGGTTTACATCGGTGGTACTTATACATGAGAAATACTGGATGACTTTAACTTTCCTACTTCGACCTTCGTCACGGATCTTTAACAGTGAGTCTGGCGCCTCTTTACAAGGCTGAATCAAAATAAGACTCTGTGAGTACAACTAAACAAGACAAATGTATCAACAGAACAGTAGACTCTATTAGCGGCGATTCAAGTCGGTAAAATAAGACAAACTCTTAGGTGTAGAGCAAACTGTCAAACATGAGGTTGTGTAAAGTTGCAAAATGCGTCTGTTCTGATCTTCATCCTCCCAAATATTTTATGGTGATCATCTTTATGAGGCTTTCGAAAGACTCGCAGACATGTAACATTTGCATTAAAAACCTGTAAGCATCCTAGCTGATGTGAAATCCGTTACACCAGTGCCTGAGTAGGCATGCATCTGGGTTAGAAAAAAATGGTTTCATCTATCTACTTCACTTTTCGTAAAGGGTCACCAGCATTCTGTCACGTGAACTGAAAATAGGCCAAAAATTTAGTCTTCGAGTTCGTCAAATTCGCAAGCTGTGGAACTGCTTGACTGGCCGGCACATCACGCATATCAGACCGGAAAGTCAATTCACAAGTTTTCTCCTGCTATTTCGAACTGTTATTGCCAGCAAATTACGAGTTACGTTGTGCGGTAGATTCACCGGTCGACAGCCAACCATGAACTTGTAATATTCAAACTGTCAACAACGTCGAATCCCATTGTGACTACTGGAGTTTCAGTATGGTTACTAGAAATTTCTTACTCTGGTTTATAGAATCTTATTCTTAATCTCTTGTGTCATTTTAATAAAAATAATTAAAAATGGCAGCTCGTTGAACAAAGAAAACATTTTCCACTGACCTATGAATTTTCAAATGTTTTGTAACAATCAATCACCTACTTAATTACGCATACATTTGCTTGCCCGAAAGAGTTCTCATTGTTTTTTAAAACAGTAAATTTGAAGTCACGGTTCACCCCTACAGTTGAGCTATTCATTTTGAGTCAGTTCTCGATCATGCGTCCAAAAATAGTTCGCCTTCGAATAGATAACCCAAAATCTAGGTTTTTTATTTTTTTGTTCTTCTAAAATTTACTTGCTCCCGCTGACAGCATTGGATCGGAGGGAACGCTAGCGAGAGGAACGATTGGGCCAGCCAATTAATCACCTCGGTTGAGTTCATTGAACACGAAGAAGACCAATTATATAGGCACAAGACGAAAACACAAATGACGAGGCACGTAGTCGGTTCTTATGGTCAACACGACTAAAGAAAAGTTTTTTGATGCCTCCCTGGAGATTTTTAAAAAAAACACTCGTTAGATTTATTCGCATCGTTAGTGTCCGTCTTTGACATTTGATTCATTGCCGCTCTTCCATCACGTTTTTAATTTGTTTGTGAAAAGGAAATTCCGTTTTTAAGTTTTACTTCGCGGAAGTGTTTGATTGTTTTATTTATTTGCTGTTTAAATACGAAGAGCTGGAACAAAAATGAAAAGCTGCGCAAAATACGATGCATTTAATTCCTGTCCCGAAGTTTTCCGTATTTTTCCCTCAGAATCAAAACTTTTCTGAATTTTCACTTTCATGACACTAATAACTTTCTATTCAGCAAATTAAATTCGAACTTTGGACGACCGAAGCAACAGCTCAATTATTTCGGCTCACAATTAACGCGGAATTCGAGACCAATCTTAAAATTGCCAAATCAACAGTGGTTTTCGCCACGGAATGAGTAATTACAAATCGAATGGAAAATATGGAGCATAGACATACTCAACTTGGTTTCACATCTTTCTCTGTGCAAATTCAAACGATATCATATCCAATTAGTTACAAAGTTAAAGAACTCGACCTGCTTTCACTATGAATTTATTTTATTTTATTTATTTATTTTATTTACTTTTTCCTGAAGCGAAATCAGTTTTTGTCTACTGTTGAGGAATATAAAACAAGATAAATCTGTTCCCTCATCGTAATGCATAATCCTAAGCGCAAGTATATCACTGCCGAAGTGGAAAGTGAATATAACACGTATGATTGTGATTCATACTTCATAGTTCCTTGGCAAACCGTGCTGGCTCGCGACGATTTGAGTTCAACAGTCCTGGATATAACCCCTATTAGTTATTGATTTCCCTCGGTAACTGCAGTCAGTTTTTGCGCGCAGGTGACTTGTTCGCAGGCAGCAAGAGTCTATAGTCATGTATATCTTGTCTCTAGAACGACTGACTTTTGCAGGATAATCAATAACCATGGGGTCCTTCAAAGTGCGGCACCTGTAATTCCAATGGGAAGACGATGCTCGTAGTTAAACTGGCACTAAAAATGGTAGGTTAGCGATGACTATATCAAAGCTACATCAGACCGTGTGTCACTTAGCCTTGGACGACTGGCAGTTGAATGCCTCATCAAAGAACATTTCGTATTCCCCATACCAGCTGAAACGAGCACGCAGGAGCCAAGGGAAGTCTCTCTCGTATGGGGGCTCATCGGTGTTTTTCACTCTGACGGAATTTATTTGTGCTACGTACAAAATAGCAGAAGTATAATATGTCTATAATATATCCCTCCTGTCAGGTACCGAAGAATTTGCTGACAATTTCAGGAAACAATATGCACTATTAAAAATTCCGTGTTCACTGCTGGACGCAAGCTCGAATCGACAAGACATTTTTCTACCGACACTCGCTAACCTGAGACTGTTTATAACCAGATTCTCACTAAACAAAATTTCAACATGTTCTTTTACTCTCATACTTGGTTCTTCATATCATTTTCTTGTATTACGAGATCTTATTACTTTCACTATATGGTTATATGTCAGTGTTTAGACTTGGCTTTAAGGTGCAGCTTTGTATGTACCTGTGAATTACCTCAGTTCCGTCATTTAATACATCCTTAGATAACCGCTTTTATTTTCTCCAATTAACGAGCCAAATGGAAAGACCTGGTTTAATTATTTCCCTGTCAATATTTCATGACACTATTGAATTGCCTGTTTAGGACTTTATAGGCTGAGCTATATTTTTCACCGTTCATCGGATGGAATAGTGGCCGTTCGTCTCCGACGTAATTCCTCATTGGTGTTAACTGTTCCAGTAATATGCTATTTACTTTTTCTCGAGGAAGAACAGTCACAGTGCTTCCCAAAAAAGCTCAGCCAAGACTTGGAGAACTTTGCCGATGTCAGCTCTAAATCAGACTGCTTTCTAATCTATTCTTTGCCCGTGCTGACATTGTAACACACAGTTTTCCTTCATTCTATTTTTCATAATTTTACCTCCGGTATTTGAAAATATCACTATCTTTTATTCTAGAGCAGAATATATTCAAATCAATGCAGATCCGGAGTCATGCTGTCATACTGCTTAGAAGAAAACAACGAAATCAGCTTCTTTTCAAACAGGCCACAATAATCCGACAAACCTTTTCAACAAATTCTTTTGCTAGAAATTTCAATCACAAACTTTTTAAAAATTTTCCCATGCTGATATTAAATTATTCGTCTTTCTAAGTATCATAACTTCAGCTTATCTCACTCGCGGTGAAATATTTTCTTGTGAATAAGAAGGAAAAGTGTAGCCTTAATAATTCAGTCATTGCGTTCGGAACTCCAGAAATTTCCCAAGTTATTTTATGCATCATGATCTTGAAAAGACTTTGCAAACTATCGAGGATTTAGCATCACAAACTAATTTGTTCGATGATTGTCTAACCGGATTCATTGAACGCCAGACAAAAAGCTTCTGGCTCAAGAAAGAAATACAACGTTTTTCTGTCAGTCGCTTAATGTCATTTTCATCCGTACGTATTCGGGTTTATCAAGCTCGATTTATCCAGGCATTGCCCAGTCACAGGTTAAAAACAAATCAACGAAAGCAACCCCATTTATGGTGCCAAATCAAATTTATTATTAGGCACTTGAAGAACAATAGACATTATAATCAGTTATCAAATTGAATGAACATCCACTTACACAATTCAGTCTGCAAAATCGAAATTGTGAACCCGAATCGAACTGGCAAGCATTTTCTGTTTTATAGGAAAGGTTTATCTGGAACATATTGAAAAAGATAAACCACAAACTAACTTGAACAGAACTTCAGGCCGTAACCACATTATAAAAATGGAGTACTATAAAATTCTCTTATGCATGATTTGGTCGAGCTAAAAACTCGAATGACCAAAGAATTTCGTCGATCATTTTGATTTTCAATTAATCAGTACAACGAATATTACATTATTTTGTCTTCTAAAATTTGTTGGGTTCCAGGATTGAAAGGAAACAAAGATTTTTGAGGACTTGTTGGCGGTGAAAGATTGTCGTTAGTTTTGTTCTTCCCAAGAGGAAACTCAGGTGGACTAAAGAAGAATGGTGTTTTCTATCATTAATGTATTCTGCTTTTGCTCTACCACTCTAGTCTTGTGTCCAGGACGCTGTTCTTCCATGTCTACGTGGAGTTGACATATTTGGTACAGCTCATTTCACCGTTCGGCCATTCGAATGTAATCAAAAGCTCAGGCCCTCTAAGCCAGTTATTGCTTGCTCCAGAGCATTCCGAATCAGCGTCATAATGATAAGTAGAAATAGAGTTAATTAACTGCTGAACTGACTTATTCTTAATCGCTTAGAATTTATATTTCCTCCGTGACATGTGCAACAGTGTTGTTATGGCAACTGATTACAAAGACCGTAGATATCTATTCGTCGACTTTTTGCAGCCTTACATTTTCACTTTGACCGAATGCATCTATACTACATCTGCTTAAACTTAGAAGATGATGAACGTGATGCCTAAAAACTACTTCCGGTTAATTTCCAGAATAAAACAACAGCTAATTGATGGAGCGTAACTCAAGTCATCGAGCAACCCACGTATCTAAAAAGCAGAGGAAACTCTAAGTCTAAGTTGGGCTGTATACGTCTTTCGAAAGTAACGGTGAAATTTTCTCGTTCCCTAGACCCTCAATGAACAAAACTGAAGATGCACCAAGCTACAACTGCAGTTAGCTGGGTAGTATCACGCAAGAGCAGAGCAACATGGGTCTTCAAAAAAGAATTTTCCCATATCTATACAGTTTCTCTGAGCACGAAAATAAATCGATATTTGTTTTTTTTTCGTTAAACAAAGGCTAAAGTACGATAACATTTGTTTCTTTGTTTTCTTCTTTTTTATTTCTTGATCCGGCATGTGAAACACGCATTCATTTCGAGGGTTGAAGACAGACAAGCGAGTGCTCATCCTAGTTCGCGTGCGTGTGTTAGTGCAGACGATGCATGCAGTCGCTACAGGCGGCTGTCGATCACGTAAGCTGATACACGGCTTCCGGTTTAGCGGTCGTCTACTTCGCATCTCATCATTGATCAGGTAAATTAATTCATTCCCCCCCCCCGGTGCCTTTCGTAAATCCACGAAAACTATTGGAAAGTGTGAGTTGCACGTAGATTGCGAAAATTCTCTAGTTATACCGATACTCGTGTCGCTCACAACGGCCGTTCAAGCCGCTTACGGTTCGTTTGAGGGTGCTACTTGAGAACTCCTTTGGGAACGTCTGATGAAATCAATTTCTTCACCAATGGAACTCCACTATAGTGTATAATAAAGACTGGCATCGTTTTCGGTAATCTATTCTGCTGCAGCCTACACGGGCAGTCTTGTGCAAGCCTTAGGCTTTGCAACTATGCCAACCTGAACACTTCCCCCAAGCCTATTCAGACTCATCACCACCCGGATCTTCGCCACTCGGACCAGTTAATTTAGGACTAAAAAAGAATGCTTGAAGAATGGCCAAAAAATTGCCACACTTAGAGTGGGTATGAGAGGATAACTACTCGGTCTCAGATTTTCTGCGCAGAACTGTGTCCAAGAAGTGAAACTTATAATCGCTCAGATCAAGCTTATCTAGGGGATAGCCAATCGATCCAAATGAATAAATGGGGTTTAGTAAATACTCCATTTGAGGTGTGGTCACTCGAAGTCTCCAAATAATCAGAAAAGTGAAAATGAGGCTTCAAAATTTTGCTACTTCAAGTGAACCATCTAGGATTGAACAACCCAACGAAACAATAGTTGGGTAGACAAACAAATGAGGTGATCGATACGTAGATAAACAGATAGATAGATAGATAGATAGATAGATAGATAGATAGATAGATAGATAGATAGATAGATAGATAGATAGATAGATAGATAGATAGATAGA
>LUCM01003968.1:210807-223754 GCA_008360955.1 Fasciolopsis buskii
GTTATTTTGCCGTTTCCGTCTAAAGAACCGGGAATAGAACATTTCAGTAAACGTTTGGAACAGCTCACCTGCGGATATTTGTGTGCTTAACTACTGGGTGCTTTTAACTCACATTCCAAAAGATTCACCTGAATATTACAGTTTCCTTTCCTCCAGAATACCATTAAAGGGCAAACTTTATTCACAGATTTATAGCCACTGTTTGTATTCAGATCGGGCCTTAATGCCAAGAAAGTACAGTCATCTGTGATAGAATTTCTATTCTTGCCAAGCTCCGCAGCCCGGTTTTAATGACCACAGGTGAGCTACATTAATGCGAAGGTTAGTTTTGGATTAGATTGCTTCGCGTTCCGTCATCCTTGCCGTAAATTTAACAGTTAAGAGCTAATACTAATGGAATTTGCTTGGTCCGAAACATCACTACATCGTTATCAGTAGAAGGTAGCTTATACCTATCATGTTCAACCTTCCACTTTTCGGAGTGTCGTTGTAGAAGAAGGCGGATAGGTCTCAATTCATTCAACAATCCGAACGGACCGCAAATGCAAATGTACTCGATTTGATGAAAACGACTCGGTTGTCATTTACTTATAGTTTTACTTAACGAAATAAGTTCATCTTGACCGATTTCTCCTGTTTTTTCTTTATCAGAACAAAAACATGCAGGCGACTTTTTTATTCCATTCGTTCTTTGGAGTCGCAGTCATTGTGTATCGGTGCGATTATTTGCCAGAGCAACAAGTATCCGACTGAAGAGAACCGACAAGCTCAGTCGGTCTGGCTGAACGTCATCGAAGCCTTCGGTTACTCTTTTCATGGAGTGGGATGCTTGAATTACTCTGATGCTTTCGGAAATTTTGGATCTGATGTGTGCAGCTCTAAGAAAGACAAAACTGAGACCGGTATATCTTTACATTAACCAAAGAGATGTCAAACGAAATTGGTAATCTTAATAGCATCACAGACTTTCGTACAAATAAATGGATTGTTGAACTGTGCTGTTATTTCGCACTTTGCGCTTGCTGCTTCCAACCACACCGTAGATGAACGAAAACACAAGCACTACCAGGGCACAGTATGTAGAAGAATACTTGAATAATTTTGTGGGTGACTTAATCTCTTGAAATAAAATCGCAACTCCCAGGTTTGGTAACTTTTCTAGGCTTTAAACGACCAGTCTTATACTTCCGCATGAATGTCGTTGACCGACTGAAAGGCCTGCCCTGAATGGAGCTACCGAAGTTAATCGTAACGTCAGCCATTTACACTCCCTACAGACAATGGTTTTAATGACATTTGGAAACTGTGGTACGTAAAATAGTCAAAAGGTTCAGGTTTTTATGAGTACACTTCAAACCTCACTTGGTTTTGAGATGTTGACAAATGAATGACTATTTCGTTTAGTGTACGACAAATTCTCAACACAAAACGTGTCAGCAGCTTTTGGCTTGAAGTCCGCAGTATCATTGGTTCTTCACGTCTGGATTAAAATTACACATTACAATTATTCATTCTATTCAGTTCACATAACTCTGTTCTAACATCTTGTATGTCTCGATCAAAACATTTTAAGAAACTGCATGTGTAGTGGATGGAATACAACTTGGTAGTGCAAAAAACCAAGCCAGCTGAAGGAATGTTTATTCATGAAACCAATAAATTGAGCCCACATCCTAATCGGTAATTAAAAGTCTTTTGATTTTCTTTCTTCAATTCAAATAGAATATGTTTAAGTAGAAATTTTTCAATTGAGTGCAAATTCCAGTTTCTAATTTTAGCTTAACCATTTCTGAAAACAAGGTCTTTGGTAGCCTACCTCATGTGACGCACCTCTTGTTGAAACTGATCGTTCGTTAGTTATTCCAAATGTCCTAATAGCATGCTGTTCGGAATTGGCCACTGCTATGCATTCGGTTGGAATAATTAATGCATATTTCTATGGAGGTGATTGGTTCTGTCCTCGGAAATGACACCGGTATCCGTAGTTCGGTCCGTTCTTCTATCGACTGATTATATGCTATGGTTCAGGCATTTAACCTATCGGGAATTCTTATTTTGTGGTTTCTGGAAAGTTATCCTTAAAGTTCAAATTAATATTTGCTCGCAAACAGTCTTTACTTGGAGGGAACACAACACGGATAAAGAGAGAGGAAAGAATGTAGAAATAATGTGGTTACACTTATATCTTGAAAATACAAAAATTCCATTTCATTCTCCCCAAAGGCCTCTCGTTTATTTGTTCTTATTTTCACTGATAATTCATAATGTGGAATAATCGAAAGTGAAACAAAAGAGGATTGGTGAACAAATGAATTTGTGGTGACAGGTAAGATAAAATAAAAATAAAGAACTATTTCGGAAGCCGCTGGTCACAGCCATTAAGCAAATCAACTAATATTTCCAATCGACCAACGATAGGATTATGAAAACATCAATCTACTCGTTTAACCCATACTGACCAGGAAAGTTTAGTGTTTTTTCTTCCGTTTACGTCTTGTCAAAGACCGAACACCGGGATCAAACTTTTCAGCTTTGTCAGTCTGTATGGTGACGTTGTTCTAACTGGGGGTATGCGCAAAGCATGTCTGAATCCCTTTAACCTATTCCAACATAGTCCCGCAATAAAGATTGAGTCCCATGACTCAGTGCTCCTTATGTGACCATACTGTCACAGAAAGCATTCTTTGTAATGTACTACGATGTCGTTATCCAAACACTAAGAATATTAACAGAACGATGGGCCGAGGTGGGCAGTCGATGACGTAGAAAAGTTGTGAAAACCCTAACTAGTGAACTGGTTTGTGAACGTCTTTCGTGTGGCAAATGTGACTGCTGCACTTTATACACAACCATTGGTGGATAATTGCTTGTTAAGTCAAATTGCTGAAAGTCAGCCGGGCCTTCGTCATACGCAAAAGCAATCGATTGCTCACGTGACTATCTGTTTTAAGCACCAACTGAATGAAATTCATGTCCCACAGGAAAAATCCTGATTTTCAGGCAGTCCAATCTAGCGGCACTGTCTTGCAGTTCGTGTATTTGAAATGAATCCACGGAATAGCCACCCATGTCTGTTACGGACTACCTGTAATTTGCCTGGATCCTTAAGCTAGGTCAGGAATTTGCTTGTATATCAAATCAGTTAGTATGAATGACAGTCTTAATTTGTTTTTGATGGTGAGTTGTCAGATATTTCATCCCCTATTCATCTGTGCTATTCTGTCTCATGAAAAGGCCAATTCATTTACTAAAAAGAGGATATATGCTGTGTCCCCGGGAATGGTGAATGCACAAACGTGAGTATCAATTAGTCAACCTTTGAGGAAGTGGGTGCCGCTGGTGGAGCACTGACCGAACTGTGCCTTGATACCTAACCCCATTGATTCACCGAACGTATGCATGAGAACTGAGCGCATTGAAGTGGTCAGGCGCTTCCCGTCATGTATAGGTAGTGGTCTTTCGCCTGATTGCGGTCACGAAGTTTTGCCCTCGTAAGATTTTGTATTATTAGCTGATTCTGCGCAATGCACCTTACGGTGTTACCTGTATGAATGACATGTTAAAAATTTCAATGCATCCTTCGTCATATACAAAACACAACTTCGTCATTAGTCCGTACTTTATTTAGCTCAACTATAGGCATACAGAAATGGCAATGATTAACCACGGCATTCTTGTAAAAATTATTCCTATGGGGCATTCCGAAATGAATAATATTGACGCACACGCAGCAGGCTACTTTGGTTACATCTTAATGAAGTCGGTCATCAACAGTCAGAGTCGCTGAACATACAAGATGGAAGTATCTGCGAAATCATACTCGTTCTCAATGAAGGTTTGGTTTTGAACAAGTTATTTCAACAAGCCCAATATGTCTTCACAAACAAATCAGACCGTAAGGGAGTTGGCAATTGAGGAGCTGCGTAGCACATGCTTCATCCCTTCTAGAAATACGAAAAATTCGTTCTATTAATGGGACCCGGATTTACATGTGCGTCGATTCTGTCTGACACTAGTTCGTTCACCAGGGTAACCTGCACCGAACTATTGTCTGAGGCTCGCATGATGAAATGCAGATGAAAGGCCTTTCTCACGAGGTTGTAAGTGTTATTCCAGCAAAGTATCTCCTTGGGGAATCAACTTGTGCTCCATTTCAGACTCGCCTAGAAAAAGTTCCAAATGCTCCAGTAGAATATATTGGTTTTAGCCAAAATAAAAGTAAAATAAGAGATATTCCGGGCAAGAATGTTTCAGTTGAGTCCTAAAACTCCACGGAATCACTGAACGACCATCGCCGATAGTCGCGTGAGATACCGGAGAGCGGACTCCGGTTTTTCCTTTCTAACCGGACCCCAGTCTATTTCCTCATAGTGGCGGAACCGTGACTGAGCTATCAACTTCAAAACCGTGCTTGTGTATCCAGCAAGCACGGAGAAGAGTGCTTGTAAGTGTCTATTTTGCCCGTTAATCGTTCACTTTATTTCGGCACGCGGTGTGCATGTGCACACAAATGGTCAGGCAGTTTTGTGGGCAACTTTACGTATACAACAGTGCACAAAATCTCCGCTTGGAATGAAATATTTTGGAGTATTGCTCAATGAAAACAACAAATAAAAACATCAACTGGATTAATTGCGTGACCACAGTTTCGACCTCGACGCCCTAATCGCGCAAATTGTGCCCAAACAAAACAGCGCAGGAATGTCAATGGAATGAAACACCATGACAATTGGTTGAACACTCATCAGACGTTATGCCTAATTGCTCATGGTCACGTGGGATACCTAGAATAAACATCATTCTAAAAATTTCGAATTTGTTTTGCGAATTGGACTGATACACATATGCTCTTTGCCTCCACCTACCGTCCTACGTATTTTCCTTCCTTATTTTAACCGTGGAAAATTCTGACTAAACGACAAATTAAATTTTCCACATAAACGTTTAACTTAGAAAAACGCGGATGATTCAAGTGGTGGTAGGGACCAGAAGAGCAGATCCTTAGAAAGCAGAATAAGTTCGAAAGCGCGAATAAGCGCCTCACAGTTTCCCGTGCGCGAATCGCGGGCAAACATCTGTTTTCGGTAGTTTTATTCCCAAACCACTAAAAATGCATTCCTTTTACAAGTTTCACTCCAATGGTTTGGGAATAAAAATTGTCAAAACAGATGTTCATCTCAAATGTGTATGCGCGTGTAGACGACTAAACACGGTAACTAATTGTTAGGATTGGTTTCCGTTTTTTAGCACCAATTTTGATTTTTTTTCAACCTGCATTCGTATTACTTTGTCAATTGTCAGACCACTGTTGCAGGGCCACGAGTTTTGTTTTGGGATTTTCTTACCACCTACCGGTGGTGACTGCTGGAACAAAGATTCTGAAAACGATTGTTCGTCAAGAAAAAAAACAGCATGTGAATCTTAGTTTGATTGATCTCATCGGACGAGGATTATTTTAAGGTGGAGTCTACAGAATTCTGACCCTCGCTGGTTAGATACATTAGGCAATTTCAAGGGAAAAGTTGGAAAATTAATGAAAGTCAGTCAGACAATTTTGGCGGTGAGAAGACTTGGAAAGAAAAATGAAAACCAAGGTCTAAGCACACAATCAGCAATAAGGGACGAGTAAAGGACAGTGGCAGACAAAAAGGTACCAGCGTTCTTAACAGACTCGATTCTAGGTAGACGATATTCACCAAAGGTAGACGGTTGGGAACAAGACATTAGGGTTTCATTTGAGTCTTTCGAAACATGAATGGATAACAGGTTAATTTAAAATCACCCAGTGATTTGTTATAAGTTTTTCGTCATTTAGGCAAGGCTAATCTTCAGAAAGAGGACTCAAGGTCAGAAAGTATGAGTTTTGGTAGTTAGTAATATGTTTCGCATAAGAATTAGTAAACAAACTTTCTTCTGAACCACATGACCGATTTCGCACGTATTGCTACTCAGTCATGCAGTTGACAGCTATCTAATC
The DNA here is from genome assembly GCA_008360955.1 of Fasciolopsis buskii. NCBI lineage: Eukaryota > Metazoa > Platyhelminthes > Trematoda > Plagiorchiida > Fasciolidae > Fasciolopsis > Fasciolopsis buskii. The sequence goes on from LUCM01003968.1 coordinate 216,785, forward strand.
CAGAGAACGGTGGTAATCTAATGGAACATCCAAGGACCAATTTGCGAAGCATTAGACACCACAAGTGCTTTCACAATTTTATTCAACACCATCTCTGAAGCCGCTGCTAGGAACAAAATCTAAAGGACAGGATAGTGACATTTGACCATGAAGTTCCAGAGCTCGAATTAATTCCTTGCCGGTCATCTTTCCCACATAACAGCCATTTTATAACCAAGGCCAAATTCTTGAATTAGTCAACTTTTGTCATGTGATAAATAGTAGAATTGAATGGATTATTATTTTCGTCACTTGTGGATCAGCTTATACATTTCGTCAATTATTTTGATGTCAAGATAGCAATCGTGCAGACCAGTTGAAATTCCTCCTCCTTTGCATATCTCTCCAATTAAAATGACTGATGGCCGTATTGATAACTTGATCATTTTATTTTAGTTACATCAACTTTTCCGATTCTCCTTAACATTATATCTTTAAGCTCACTACCTTACTTGTTGGGCCGTTCACCAAGTAGATCGGTGGTTTTCGCGCCCATTCACATTCATTACTCACGCACACGTTCACCAGCGTGTTTGGTGACCTACTTATCCGCCTGAGTCTTTGAAACTAACCACACTCTCACACTCCAAAAGTCACCTGAGTTTGAGATTTTTCTAGTGGACTAGATTCGAGAGAGAGAACCTGTTTAAGGATCCAGGGAGTACACAAGAAACATACGGTTATATGACATTTTCGTCTGTTTAACTGAACTTTTCTTTGAATGTGTGTACTCGTGTCTCTACATTCCATTTAAACAACGTTGATAAATACCGGGAGGTTTTTGAAGCAATGAACTAGATGGATGGTTTGTAAGAAGATTTAGTATTTATTTGTGTTTACCTGTGTACCGTACTTCCTGTATACGTGTTCGTGTGTTTGAACGCTATTCTCCGCGGTCTAGTGCAATCCGCGTAGGTAATGGAACAGGTAGTGCTATATGTATGTTCGTTTGCCGGTTTGTGCGTATGCATGTGTACGCGTGGATACTTGAATCTAACCGATTTTTCCAGACGCTGATCGTCTAACTCGGACTGACGGGGGGTTGGGTGGGATTGGGGGTGGGGTTGGGGGGGGACCTACGGCTGGGGTGGGGCAGGAAGTTCGTGCGCAAATTATCGATCGCTTGACTCCAGTTGAAAGAGGATCAGTGGGAATATGAGGTGTCGCGCATGAATAACCAAGCTCGCGAGCCGAAACGTTTGTGTGATTACGACTCTTGTTATGCTTGATTGACTGGAATAAGTTGAAAAATCAACGTTCGAGGTGAGCTTCGTCAATGAAATGAACTAGGATGAGCTCGCATCGTACGGGGCTTGCCAGGTAGTTGCTTGGTTGCTTGGTTGTTTGTTTAGATATGTGGAACGGTTCATGGGTAAGTAATGATATAAGAACGCACCAAGGTTAACCACAGATGGGACTAGAGGGGCAAAATTTTTGGCACCATCTTACAAGTGTTTAAATATTTTATGAAAACACTCGGCAACGATTCGGACTAATTTTCGACGCAATCAGAAAACAAAAACATACTCCATATTTTATGATAGATACATGGTTCCGGTGATATATCGTCCAACCAAGATGCCTCATTTTCTTTCGTATGTAATGTGCCTCGTTCACAACAACTGGTTTCGGTTAATAGGATCTATTTTGTTTTGAAACATCAAAAGAATGCAGAGGTTTTGCAAGCTAGAACTTACCAATCCTAGTCTGGATTGGAACGTCAATAACGTTCTAACTCATTGTACGCCTTCTAAACTCTAATATATATATATATATATATATATATATATATAACGACATCAGAGGCAGTCGCTTTTTTATTCACAAAGCGATGACAGCTTAAGAAGGGAGTACTCAACGGTAGGACGTGCACACCAGGTGTACTGAGTTTGGTGAAGAAGAATACGCAGTTACCCAAATCGATATTTCGTGGAAATTTCGGGTGAAAATGAAAACTGCATGCATCCGAATTTTTCATAGAATACTTAAAATCGCTAACGCTTGAGTCACAGATTTCTCCATAGTTGAACCAATATTCGCACAGCCTCAGATTTCGTGTTTTAAAAACCGGCCCATTTATTCCTCCGACTGGTGTATTAAATTAACCCAATTTCGATTGAGTAAAGGTTTGTTCATTCATCCGGTTTACCTGGGGAAATTTGGCGTACATCCGGTTTTCCGGTACAAAATTGTTATATGGATTTTAACTTTCTCAGTGTTTAAAATCAGCGCGTTGAAACTGACGGTTGCCTCTTCTCTGAGGATGTATGAATATCAGTTCTGTTGCTGTTGTTGTTCCAGGTGTTTGTTCTAGATCACAACGGAAACGATCTGTAAAGATATTTTTGTCGATCCATGGTGCATATTTGTTGGTTTTCCGCTTCAGTGTCGATCCTTGTCCCAAATGCACACATGAAAACGAAGGCCAAATTGCTTCTCTTGGCCACCGGTTTGTTTATTTATAAAACTAACGAATCAAACAAACCTTGTATCGCAATGCTTCCTTTGGCAGAAATTCCGTTAACATGATAAAATTGCATTCAAATAAAATGTAGTTTTACCCATTTGGATTGAACACAACTATCGGATTTCAAGGGAAATGATATGTCAAATTCAATTAAAATGTGAACATTGAAAACAGTTAAAAATCAGGAAATCGCTCTTCATTGTCAGTAGTTAATTCGTCCCTACGTGCTGAACACAGGGATTATGTTCATCTAAAATTTGTATCACATTTTCCGTAATGAGAAAGTTCATTTGACCGATGTTCGTTGATACACCGAGATGGAAATCATTTGACCACGGACCACTGACCATTAGATACATTATCCAACCACCACCGTTCATGCTACTTCGGAGCTTAGCAGGTTTATCATATGCTTAGGTCACATCTGTGAATATGTCAGCAAATGACGCTAATGATTATTCGAAAATTGTTGTTTCCTCGCCTGGTGAAAAAAGGGATTTTTCAATCAGTCTGCCCTTGGTACTAAAATGTTCATCCGATTTCTTGCTTATTAACGGTTTTATAATGAACCTTTGTTTGTACACTACCCGAAGGTAGATAAGAAGAGTCCTAAGTTACCAAAAGGTTTCATATGTCCCTAGGGCATATTCATGCCTTGGTGCGAAAATAAACTAATTCGTGGGTATATTGAAGCAGACAGTGGGAAATTTTACTTGAATTCACCTTCAGCTGGCAAACAGAGTCAGTCATCTACCTAGAGCGGTCCAAATAAAAACACTACAAACATTAGTGTTGTCGTACTGATGGATCAGATCCAAAAAATAACACTTTCATTGAAGATTGTCTTCATTACAAATATTTGGAATAATATTCTATTGGCTGTTTATGCAGCAGTGTGAATTTCATTTCCAAAACTAAATTTCTGTCAACCGCATTTTGATTGTTTCACGCCGAACTATTTTTTTTTCGTTTAATGTGAAACAATGGATTCGCCCGGCGACCACGGGGATACCGTCCGTATCCTTCTTCATTAAAGTGTTTGCATAAAATTAAATAACAAATATAGCGTTAAATCCCTTATCAGCACATGTTTGAGTAATTACAAAGGTTATCCGGCGTGGCAGCAATAATCCGTTTCTATACCACGTTTTATGAATCCCGGCGTTCAGATTGACACGGTCTACAACTTGTGGCTTACGGTCCCAAGATCAATTTTTTCTGTTACTATCTCTCCAGCTGTTCGGTTAAATTCGGTGCCTTGGACCACATCTAGAAGAACTGTTGTTGTCACACAATCGATTAGAGGAAAATAATCACCTTGAATATGCTTCATCTCCTCTTCATTTTGTAGTGATTGCGAGTTAAACCTTTCTCTCGTGGTGTGATTTTAATTTACTAAAATACTTGTCCTTATATATGCATATTTTTTCCGTACTAATTTTAAAGCGAAATTCTTTGGTGCATTGTTCGAAAAAGTGTTGTGCAATAGTTGGTGGGTACCTCTGACTCTGGAGATTAGAGGGCAGCCGAGGAGTACCACTCTCCGAGATGCATGTGGCTCCAGACCAACGATGAAGTAGGGTCGTGAAAACTGCGCGCAGTAATCAAAGAATCCTAAAGCATGCTGTTCCATCCCCAAGACTCGCTTGCGTAGCTTTTCACTTTCTCTGTGATCAAACTATACCTGCGAGTAAAACAGTCCAAATGGATATGGGTTCCTCATGAGAAAGGAGGTCAAAGGAGAGAGGCGATTTTTGTTGAAGCACAAGACTGATAAGTCGCAAGTGAGAATCAAACGGGATTCGGTTTGCTAAGTCTGTAAATAAGCAACTAGTCAAGCATAACTTTAACAGATATTACCGTTCGCTAAATATATAATACTACATTATGCACTCAAAAGTTAACGGCGCGAGACGATCTTGTATAACAGAGTTCTTTGTTCCATATCCAAACAATGCAAGATGTGAGTGCATACGTGTGAGTATCAAGCCGGTTTCCAAACGTCTTTAGCTTGTATTACTGTAACGAATGTACAAGTTAGTCACGTGGTGCAGTCTAATTTCGCTTCACCGTTACGGTACTCGACCAAGAATCACAAATGCCCCATTTTTCAGTAACCCGAAAGTACTCTGCCAACCAGGATATTTGAAATGACGCATATTTACACACATTTTGTCAATGTGCTGGAGCATGTTTCCAAACTCTTATGATCATCCCGTTATCTTCAATCTTGCAATTTGGACAACGGTCCGTTCAGCAAGTACTGACAAAATGTATCCTTGTTTTATTGAGGTTTTGAATTAATTACTATTACTTTGCGTATGGGTACTAAAGTTAGTCATGTTTTGACTATTCGAGAAGATTCAGAGAACGGATAAAAACCTCTAAAACGATCTGAATGGAGCCGTTAATCTAATCCTGGATACATTTTTCTGTTACTGCCCGTTACTAAACGAAGTATCCAGAAGTCCTTTTATTTTTTTCAGTATTGAAGGCCAATTTTGTGCATATAATAACTACTCACAGTAGATCGCCACAAAACGTTGGTAATCATTAGTGTTTATTTCTTTTATTATATCACTTCCTATTTTGAACAGAGGTAATCATGTGAGTAGATTTATCCTCGAATAAAAATAGTAACGTTGATATTCATTTCAATAACGAGCTATTTGATTTTAATATACGGGGGCCGTTGTCCTTCTACGAGAAGACTGACATAATTTGCTCTCGTTATCCGAAAGATTCAACTACACAGTAACTACGTTTGAGATGCATTCTGCCTCTATGAAGTGCAAACTATTGTTTCAGAACTGGCTTGAATCAAAATCGAATCTTATTTTTTTTACTTGTATTCGAGATTTATCAGGCATTTCGGAAGCTTTTGACAGATGTATTTGGGGAATTAGATATGTTAACTTATTCGAATAGATGTATCTTACCGGGAAGTTGCACATCAGGGGAGATACCATCTTGCAGACAGAAGGACGAATTAATTTCCCGGGATCGAGGCAATTCAAAGCGTCCTATTGGCATCCATGTATCAACCAAAGATCAGTTGTGTGATGGAGTGGTATGATCCGTCCCACTATGTTTCTCAGAAATTAAATAGCCCCGTCAACAATAAACGACAGTACTATCGGTGTCTGTGTAACTGCTTGCAAGGCTTTTCTGGTATAAGAGTGCGGAGTCGCATTGGTAATTTTGATAATAGATTTGCGGTTAAAAATATACGGAGTCATTGAAGTTTAGTAAGTGGGGGTGTTGTGTTCTATGTTTCACATATCCAAAAATCGTCCACCTTGATGAATCTTGCTCTTAGATTCAACTAACGATTGACAACTTGGTTGAGCTTGTTAGTGTATTATAAAACAAAAAGTTAGGTAAGCTTCAACCAGCTAAATAACAGGCAGGAGTTTGAAGGATCCTATGATGAGTGATAGCTGGAAATATGAGCCAGTGTACTTATTCATGGAATTCTGCCCATCTAAATTACTTCTTGTAAAAAAGTCTGTTTCAGTTGTTTTTGCTTTCACTTCTCCAATTTAATTAAAAATAGAAGATACACTGAGACAGCAGACAAAACCTGATAAGTGAAATGCATGATTAAGGTCTTTGCGAACTGATGCTGACTGGCTAGTTCACAGTTGAAAAGGTCGTTCCTCAATTGTGTACCGTGTACACTGTCGAAAGCGAAATAAAACTACAGACAATGAAATGGGCGATACCATGAATTGGTTGAGACAATTCGCCCGGGTTATTGGCACAGTTCGGTATGATGTTGACAAATCGTCAAATTGTCTCCGTGTGTCAACAATCTTTGATCATTTTAGTAATAGGAGATTGAATGTTTTCATGAAATAATACACCATGTGATATCATCGCCCAACTGACCATAAAGAAACCATGGAAGCACTGTACAGCTACAGAGCTGTTCAACAAACCGTTCAGAGCCTGCCCGGTAGCGTATTGGCTGGGGCGTTCGACTCGAAATCGTTCGTCCCGGGTTCGCGTCCCAGGTGGGGCGCGGTGGATATGCACTGCTGATGATTCCTAACGAGGATGAAACATTTGGTTTCTTTATGGTGAGTTGAGCGATGATATCACATGGTGAACTATTTCACAAAAATCTTTGATCACTTGTAAGAGGACGAACTATAGTCCGAGCATCTTTCAAAGAAGCTGCTAATTCACTGACCGGAGTTTTGTGCCACCGGTGACGTAAGTCATCTATGCTATCTGCTGCGTTGATCAGACTGTCTGCACTGAGCACCTTTCGTTTCATCTATTCAGTATATTTCAAATCACAATTGATAAGAAAAAAACATTTTATTTAAGAAGAAAACGATAATGAATATTTTTGTTGCATCGCAATCTTCACAAGACCCAACCCAACGTAGGTTCAAGATAATATGTGGTCTGTTTCATTTACAATCATTTTTCCTAATTCTACTAGGTCACAAACGG
>LUCM01003968.1:223764-314719 GCA_008360955.1 Fasciolopsis buskii
GGTTGAGACAATTCGCCCGGGTTATATGCACAGTTCGGTATGATGTTGACAAATCGTCAACTTGTCTCCGTGTGTCAACAATCTTTGATCATTTTAGTAGTAGGAGATTGAATGTTTTCATGAAATAATTCACCATGTGATATCATCGCCCAACTCACCATAAAGAAACCATGGAAGCATTGTACAGCTGCAGAGCTGTTCAACAAACCGTTCAGAGCCTGCCCGGTAGCGTATTGGCTGGGGCGTTCGACTCGAAATCGTTCGTCCCGGGTTCGCGTCCCAGGTGGGGCGCGGTGGATATGCACTGCTGATGATTCCTAACGAGGATGAAACATTTGGTTTCTTTATGGTGAGTTGAGCGATGATATCACATGGTGAACTATTTCACAAAAATCTTTGATCACTTGTAGGCGGACGAACTATAGTCCGAGCATCCCGTTGTTTATTCTTTCAAAGAAGCTGCTAATTCACTGACCGGAGTTTTGTGCCACCGGTGACGTAAGTCATCTATGCTATCTGCTGCGTTGATCAGACTGTCTGCACTGAGCACCTTTCGTTTCATCTATTCAGTATATTTCGAATCAAAATTGATAAGAAAAAAAACATTTTATTTAACAAGAAAACGATAATGAATATTTTTGTTGCTTCGCAATCTTCACAAGACCCAACCCAACGTAGGTTCAAGATAATATGTGGTCTGTTTCATTTACAATCATTTTTCCTAATTCTACTAGGTCACAAACGGAAAATCCGTATGTTGAATTTTCACGACCAGAAATCGCTGTGTTGAAAATAATAATTTCTACTAAGTAGAGAGGATAATTGGAAATCTTTGCTTCCCATTTGTTTTTGTTATTTACCTGCACAAGGTGTGCTTTTGTTTTCGTTCATTTATTTTCTTTTTTCCCAAACAGTTGCACATTTTGTGAGCACAAAATACCATCCTAATTGCTTCCAACATTCACCGGGTTCGGCCCGCGGACACCGCACGTTCAAATTTAAAAACAAAGTTCGAAAAAATACCACTGTCATTTGCGAAATTCCAAGCCTATAATTTAAGAGACAATTTGGTTTAATAGATGGCCTTTAGCAATATTCGAGGCAGGCTAGAAATTTAGACGAACAGAATCGAAAGCTGTGATTTTCTTCGTTTGTTTGTCCAATTGTTTTTCTTCCGTATGCCATAATAAACAGTTGTCCGGTCTAATCATAAATCAATTTTTGTGCAATTGGCTAATTTAGATCATATCACATGGAGAATGTGATTTGTTGTAATAGGCTTATGGGCGAAAGAAAACGTCTCGACAACTGGAAAATAGGATTTGTTTCTCTTGATGTATTTTGAAATCTTTGGATTAAACGGTCGGGACAAGGTAGCCTCATCACGAAGAATAGTCACGTAGCAGTGGTCGAAGGATAACGGGCGGTATAAAATTGTCTTATTGCTGCGAATCCGTCTCTCGGAATAAAAGATTGGTTTTCGAAACCTCGTTATATTGGCCTATCTTTTTTTACCTTTGCTTATCTCATACGTGTACAATGATTCGCTGTACCGTAATTACTCCGATTCGGTTAACTTTTGGCGCCATGAGAAAAATCCATGATTCCTGTTAAATACCATTTTGTTTTAATCGGCTAAATTCATAATATAAAAGGCATTTGAAAAAAACGGATATTCTGAGGTAAAATGTAAATATTCCGGTTCCAAGAAGCCGAATCAATTCTAGAAAAGCAGCAAAATGTACGCAATGGAATTGGATCAAAGTTCCAGAATGGCAGCTAAAATGAAGTTACTTTGTAGGTGTAATCAGTCGAATATGGACGTCGTATTTTGCATTTAAAAGTGAAAGGGAAACTCCAGTCCTCTGCACTGGACGGAGATTTCTTGCACAGTCCAGGGTTGCAGGTCCTGGTTGCCGTGTGGCTGGGAACTAGCTGTTTTACTAACCGATCAACTAGGTTGGCAGATCAAAGTAAATTTTTTCTATCATTGTTTACAATTAACAAGCAAACTGCACAGTTAGATGAATTTACGCCGGGCACTAGGGGTGGCATTTCTCCGGAGACTCTGTCTGCTAACATATAATTAACAAGAAGGGAAAATGATCACAAACAACCTGAATTCAATAGAACATGAACGATAGTGTGGGAAGGCCAAAAATTGTTTGTCAAATCGTTATATTCCTTTCTTGTAAAGATAATTTGGGTCCGTCTCTTCTAGGCAAAGAAATCAGAAGCTTTTGGAGATTTTCTTAACTCAGCCACACAGTTCACCTGAAGTGTGTTCACTTTGAATGTCACAAACACCTCAAAAGGGAAACAGATGCAATTCCCTCCTTTCCATTTCTTCTAGATCTTTCATACAAAAGTACAAAGACAACGTGAAGTGCTAGGCAAAATGGTTTTCCCGTTCACTCGAAATGAGGTATGACCACAAGCATGGGGAAAGAAATGTCAAAGATTCGCGATAAAACTGGTCTAATACTCGTGTGCATATCATGGCTTTGTTCTATCATTTCTCATTTTCGCCATACCTGTTCTACAGGCAAATTTAGCTGACAACGCCCCCATTCACAAAGAGCCGCTTGGCGAAAACATCTTTTCTACACACCCAAATCCAGTCACACATTTGTCATCTTTTTGCACTTATTCCACCAGCGAACTTTCTCACGCCCTGTGTTATTTCCTAAAGTCAAATGCTTCCCTTGACTTCCGAAGTGGATCATCAAATGAATTCATTGTTTTGCCCAAAGAAAGCGACCACACACCTTCAGGTGAGACCGCCTATGTGCATCTCTTTGGCAAAAAACTAATATGCATGCTTGTAGCCGAATGACGAACAGGAATTGGTCCAAGTTTTGGGGCAATCTAAGCAAAAGGAAGAGACACTTTATGGAAGGACAATCGAAAGGGATTAAAAGGCATCAACTGATCGAAAGATTGAGTGGATCCGTGTTGCCGGCCATGAATGCATGAATGCTATATACTTCACTGATGACATGGAGCAAAGTTAAATACGAAATAGTAAATTATTTCGACACTGTTATTCTGTCAAAAATCTCTAGTTTCCTTCCAATCTATTTGCAGAAAGCAGTGCAGAAGGAATGTCTTCTAGCACGTCCTGATGGATGCAAGAGAACCATCCCGTTGTTGCTGTACCAGCTGAAACTTTTGTTTATTTAGGAATCGGTGAAATAAACAGAAAAAAAGATCAACCAACCAATCAATCAATCAATCAGTAGTTTTCTCGTTTGTTGGACACACCTTTGCAGGAATTGGGATGGGACAAATATTTCCCCATCTACCTACTTATTGGTGAATATGTTAGACTGGAGTTCTCAGACGCACAAAGCTTCTCGATGAAAGTCAACCTTTCGAGACGAACGCATTTAGTAAATGGTTTTGTCAGTCATATCAAAGTGTTCGGCAAAACGGGGAATCTCAAGAAAGTAGACATTCTCCGACTCTGTCAAAACCAGACCTCTCAAACGGAAAAATCAGTTTGATGAACGATCATGACGCATATGTCAGAATCTTACTAATCGGACTAGCTTGGGGAATGGAGGGTGGATCTGATAACCCGTTAGTTTTTGCACACGGCAATGAATAGCAAATACGGTTATAAAGTTTCTTGTCAGAATTAACCGGCACTTATGAATGAAATTATATGCTGGCTGTTAACTGAAATCCGATTGCTTAGCTGTTTATCTAGAAAACGGTTCGATCAAAGCTAGACTGCTAAGAGAATGCTCTAGAAGACCTCGAACTCAGGCGCAGTACCAAGAGGTCAAAATTTGGAAGACGTGAGGTAAATTTCAGGAAATACAGCTTCAGATTCAGGCATACTCGTTAATAGTATTGTGGACTTTCTCACAACTTCTCACTTCCAGTGCGTGGTTTCTCACGAACATCACATTGTTTCTCAATCTAGCTACTAAACTTCTCATCTTTCTTAAACCCTTTCGTCTTCTTGTTTGATAAGTCTCAACCATGCTTATTGTCTGGCATCGCGAACTCGTGTTTTCATCATTCCGGTCAAAACTATCTTGGTTTCTAATCCAAGCTGGCATGGATCTAAATAATTAATTTGTTCCCTAAATTTAATAGGAAGCGGGGTAGATGTTTAAGGTAAACGTTTTTTTCTACACAACCTGATCCAGTTGCTTCTGACTTGAATAAAACTGGCCGACCAAGTTTACAATGTGAATACAACTAAGCCAAAGGTGAATTTATAATTTTCGAATTAATATAACGGCAAATTAGTTTGATGGATTCAACATTTTCTGAAATTGATTTGGCCAACTTAATCACCTATGATATGCAGAATAATCGCAAGTGTTCCCGTTTGGAATCGAATTCACACATCCGAGTTTTGTCGCACACAGCTTAGTACCCTTAGTTGTTGACTCGGAGCAACAGACTGAATGGTCAAAGCATTTAGATGGAACGTTTTGTTATGTACTGATTCCATTGACCCTTATACATTACGTCATTCATTTGAAAGTGTTGAACTTAGAGACGGCTCGCGCACATTTGTCTTATTGTACGGATGCTATTGAATATACACCATGCCACAGTATATTTTGGTATTTTTCGTTTTCGTACCGGCCAACCGAATGGATTGGTATTAAATACCTTGTGCTTTGGTGTGGAACGGTGGTAAAACTTCGACGTTAGAGTGCCGAATGGACTATTTCTTCTTGATAAAAATTGGCTGAAACGGTACATCTGAATCGCGGTGAGTTAATATGTTGCGTAATGATGTACTTTTTGTTACACACAACGGCGAAAATAGGTCAGACCTTTGGAAGCATGTTATTTTTTGTGTGAAATAAAATCCAATTCATTTCTGATGAGAATGACTGTGTGCGTTAGGAAACACATGAAGTCCCACTGAGAAGCGATGTGCCAGAAAGGAAATAGTCATCCATGAATGAGACAAGCAAAGCAACGAAAACGATGCAGAAGGTGACAGGAATGGTAAATAACGGAGCCAAGATAAAGAACGTTGGAAAGAAGATGAGAAATAATGTGACATAGAGTTAGAGCGGTCAGATGTCATGTCATGAACAGATATTCTGGATTTTAGCATATCTCGTCAACTGACCCCATCATCGCTTGATTTTGTTGCTAATTCATGAATCCAGTAACACCTTAATGCAACCTCAATACAGTCACTCGGATATGGTGTGTTATAGATGCATTCATTTAACACAAGTCAGACTTCTACTTTCATATTTGTAGCTGCATTTGGACTAGCGGTTCAATTGAAGCAATCGTCATTTACTCAGTAGGGTGAGATTGTCAAAATATTCCTGCTGGCCGGTTTTGACTTTTCTTACCCTCATCCATGCTTACTTGGTTCACATGCTAGCAGAGAAGTTTGCTAACCTTCTATTTCGCGAATTTCCTCGGAATTAGTCGGTCGGGTGGTGCATATCAAATCGTAGTGTTGCTACCGTGATTGTTTTTCACTATCAGCCGCATCGAAAAGCTGGATTAAATTAAAGCTGTTGAAAGTGTTGCAGGTTAAATGGGGTTCAAAAGCCGTCATTTCTTCATGTTGGTTTTGGTGTGATTATTTTTACCAATAAAAGTGAATTTCCGCACAAGATGTATCCATAATTGAGAAGATGCATAAGATTGACTAGGCGTTTCCAAAGATGATTAACCGAGACAAATGAAATAGTTTTGGATTTTCACCTCAGTAAATAGCCTGAGAGACAAAATTCACATAAAAATGTTTTTTTTTCGAGTGAATAAGTGCTCAAACGTATACTTACCTATGATGGAGTTCAGTTGCCTTTGTGGCCCTAGGTAAACAGGACAGTGAGAGGCGAAAAGCAAATAAACAAAAATGTAGTTTACTTTACATAGTTCCTTCGTTTTCCATGGTTTCTTCGTTTTATCGTAATTCATGGTGCTTCTGCGTAACTGCTGATTCCCGGTTTTCTAAATTAAAGAAGACGATCAACTTATGATATCCAGTTCCAAGTACTGGACCAGACGGTCTTATTTGTCAGGAAGAAGGACGACTCAGTTGTACCCTAGCACGCTGGGAACTGATTACTGCTCACTTACCTAGTACGCCATCTAGATGGGGTCAAATATACGTCGTATCTAGAGCTCAGTTAGCCCTTGAGAACGGCGCTATACTCGTTATATATCGCTTGATATCGGTTTGAAAGGACAGTTTAACCAACTGTCTCAGACATATTAGCAATAGGTAGTTTATTCGGTATAAAAGGCCGCGTATTCAACTTCGTTGTCACATTTATTGTGACGTCTTTTGTCATTGAAAGGCATTTTGTGAAACGCTCACGAGAAGATTTTCTCGAGTCATTGAAGGCTATTGGCGACTTCGGACATTAAACAGTCTACACCAGATTTTGATTATATATCTGGATGACTACTAGGTGTCTCTATTAAAAATTTGAGATAGTGAAGCCAAGTTGCATGATCCACTGTCACTGTTTTGTATGGGTAATTCCAAAAACTGGCATTCTTGCAAGTCTAACACGATAAAACAAAAAAATGTTTTTCCTATATTAGTTATATGAAACTGCACATTCGGTTTCCCGAAGGGTTGAGAAATGGGGAAGCATTTTCGGTTGGCTGATTCAAGCCAAAGTTACGCGTGTTTAGACTCAACAGTCTTTATGCGCTCACGGGCACCTCTTTTACTGCATATTTATTGCATCTATTCGCGCAAATTATGTCTAGAATAACTTATTGCGTAAGTTCTTTATTGCATATCGCTTTGGTATGCATACCGGAGCTAATGATGACAGAATATTCGTACGAACTTATTCCCATTCATCATTATTCTTGATCACAGTGGGAACGATTCTGATAACGAAAACAAGTAGTAAGAAACAGAAATTAGACTTGAAAATATCCATGCTTAATTTTTTGTTAGAAATGAGCGTGGCAACTCTAAGCAATTGCTTTGTTCTCCTTAAGAGTCACTGGCGTTAAACCAGTAAAGTAACTGCACAAAATCCAATAAGAAATTAGTGCTGTTTATAACAGTGTCTCAGTCCGAGAAATCGGTGGCGTCCACGTCAGATAATTCAATTGGCAAGTTGTTCGTCTCCGGCTGATTGAATCTTCTAGATTTCAAGCTACAATCGAGACACGACGAATGTGCGTTATTGTTTATTCCTACTAAAGAAAAAACCTGTGCGCCATATTTCGACGTCCATTTGTAATGCTGAGTCATTTGAACATTGACGCTCTCTTATTGCCCGATTTACAGCCACTTTGATCCCCAGAATTACAATTTCCTTCCTCCTGTTTACGCTGTGGATCATTAAAGTCCGCAGTCGTACTGTTCACTAATTCCCTGTACTCTCTAGAAAAACAAAAAGAAACTCATTACTGTCTCCGACACTTGCGAACTGAATGACAACATTGATTTTGTTCACTAGATGTATGCGAACCTTAGGTAACGTACTCTTCCGAGTTGGAGTCCACGAGGTCTCCCAAAATGATGGCTAGCGATAAAGTGATACAGCTAATTGCTGCAGCCTATTATATTTTTTAGGCCAGAATATTTCTTTCTCCATGCTTCCCGACTTTTGGTCTTATGGTTTTTCGTTCATTTTTACCGGATGATGCTAGGAAGCGGGCAAAATCGAAGCACGCTAGTTTAAATCTAATGGCTACTAAACGGAGTCAAACTTGACCCATTCTCTTCTCTGTACCCCCATCTTCTTTGACATATTCAGCTTCACCCAACTGGTATCCTCGCTCTACCAAGGGAACTGGCTTCGATTCTCTACCCACTTGAAGACAGATATGTTGGCTTCACAGTTCATCCAAATTGGGAGAATTTCGTATCTTCTTGGTCTTCATTTCCTGGAATGATTTCCGTTTCACTCCAGACTCTTCCATATCCTTCCTGACTTCACCACACTGTTCTCTAAGGTGCAAATCGTTCTATTTCACAATTCTTTAAACCAAGTAAACCAAAACTCTCCGAAAGTTTCATTTGTGCATGCGACCATGCTCTGTTCTTGATCTACTCAAAATTTTACCACTTGATCTGCTCACTTAATCCCGACTTCCCCCACAACCATTTTGTTCCAGTCAGAAAAAGGTGTGCGCTAAGAGCTGTTTGTCCACTGCAGGATGGATTGTCTATCGTCATTTGCCACCGGCAACCGACTAAAAATTTCCCGCCTTCTAATTTCCCGTTTACCTGTAAATCCTCTGTCGGTTTTGTTTTTGAACCACACTAGGAAGCTGCATTTTTACTTCCCAATTTGCTTGTAATTTCAACTGGCCAAATTATTCTACATCTGCGACTCCTCCCTAGCTGACACAGTTTTCCTCCTCTAGTTAGGACTGGAAAGACTGGCTGTTTTCTCTGAGTGGGTACATCAATCGCCCAGGAAATATGTGCTCCTAAACTGGTTGCTGCATTGTTGCCTCATTGTTTTCTTTCAGACATTTTATATTGCCGTCACCTTAGAAACGCCGTAATTTATCCTATTTCTGTTCGCGATGATCATTCTGATCGGAGCAGAACTAACATACAAGTTTTTATACGTGCAATTTTGGAAACATGCGAAAGCGCCATCTCCGAAAACGAAGGGTTACTGACCGAAGATCAGATGGATTCCGTCTTCATTGACTTAGCGATGAACTATTGTCTTTTGATCTCGCTTTCCCGACTGGTTAGTTTTGACAAACACGGATAACTGGTCTCGCTGGACTTCCTTCACTCCATCGATGGAGTTTGGCATGAAAGTCTCCTTCGTTCTGTTGTCGTAAAGCGCACATCAAATTCCCTCAAACAAATAAACACATCCATCAGAGCTGACCGGTTCCAGATCAGCTGTTTTTGTACTCGCGGGCTTCCTTCAAGGTACATTACTTGCGCCAAACCTGCTTCCTTCTATTCCTTCATAGTTTTAAATTCACTATCTTCAGCCCATTCCAATGTTTTGCCGGGAATGCCATTTTTTATGGTTCTCTTCCTAATCCATTCCTTGAAGGCAAACACCAAAATCGATGGCGATCACAAAGTGTGCAGCCTATTTTTAGACCCCATCTTGAACACATCTGCGGTTTCAACAGTCATATAACATTTGCCATTTACGAAATCTCTCCCCTTCCAGTTTGCTTGAAACCTCATTGATTTTTCCTACAACTGTTTCTTCGATCCGACTGAACTGCACTGATAAGACTCTGTTTCTCTTCTCGACTTCGTTAGTTCTTCGCTAAACTAGTCCCCTTTCAAATACTAGCAAGATCGTCGTGATGAGCGCAAAGTTGATTTAACGTCTCATGCCAGACTTTTCTGTACCCCCTACCAATACTCTATTTAGCAAAATTCAAGATACCCCGGCACCTATGTTGTATCGTGCAGACTTCTGCGAATATTTATGCTGCATTTTAGCAGAAAACAATAGTAAAATATGCGAAAACAATTTCGTTCGTTAACATGTTAAAATGAAAAAATGAGGTTTGTCTAGGACTGATTTTGCAGCGTAAGATAGGTTGCACAGGTAGTCGGCTAGCAAGCGACCCGGGTTTGTTAGAATGTCTGCTAAATATGGAACATTAGAGTTCGTATAGGCATTGATTCTAGATGATGCGGATAAACAATGAATTATATTGGAACATGACAGCCGAACGTTGAAAAATCGTTGTTTAGAATATGTTTGGAATCTGGAGGTATTTTGTTACCAAAACTTTCATATGCGGATAGTTGCTGACCACATAGTTTAACGGACGATTCACTCAGTAATATGAAAAGCACAAGCCTAAATGACAGACTTGCATGCTGTAATCGTGAGTGAGATTGATGCTTGTTTTCTTTTCTTTCTCTTCCCGATCGAGTCTTCTAGCTAAGTAACGAGTTTTGATTGGCATCCAGTCAAGCGGCAGCTTTTCTGCCTTTTTGTTCTTCGGAGCTTGTCTCCGCAGATCCTTGTCCTATGACCCTTTCCACCGAAGTCGAGCTCAAGCAGTCAATCACTAGAAACAACTTTCTGCTATTGGATACCGAGATTTTGTCTTTCAATATTCTTCTCGAAGACTGCAAACCATAGCACGCTTTTCACTGTTTTGTCTTCCAGTTCCCTTACAACCCTCTTCTCTCAACAATTCAAGGTTTGTAAATGGAATCTTAGGTACGTGTCTCTCATGTCCTTCCTTTACAGTTTGCATTTAAAACTGAAGTTCTTGTGCTGTGCTGTGTTTCAGTGCACGCGTAATCAAAAATACCGACGAAATTTGCCTCGTGTATTGTAAACCGCGCAGTGAATTTAGTGGGTACAAAAGTCACATTACCGTGAACGGGATTTTGGAATGTTGCGTAAAACACAGCTCCTTAACTTATTCAGCATTCGACCATGAATTTGTCAAATATTTCGTTTTTCACATCGCACCTAGTTATGATATCGAGGTATCCTGGAATCTGTTCTAGTTTTCCGCGGGGGACTGGTTTGCAAAAATAAAACCCCGTAAATTCAATTATCATTCTCGAAACGTTCGTCTGATAATTTAAGCTCAAAATATGGACCAGTCGGGTTTACGGTATGTGCATCTTTTACCGATAAAAAGGGCATGTTTATCAAATTGCCGTTTTGTGAAATCTTGAAAAACTGTTCATAAGTCTAACTCAATTAAACAATTGCTCCTGAGCACTTTTTATGCATACGTCGGGATTCATAGATATTGTGAACAGATGAGTTGTTTTCACAAATGGAGTGTTTATTTCACAAGTAACGATAATAGCATTGCCCACAAAATAGAAAAAGCTTGTAACTCGAGCTGTAGAATTGAATGACGAAGAAAAAAAAAGAATAAAATTCGTACGGGAAATGGATTGCATTACCCAAAATAAAAGCACAATGTGCGAACATCTGTATCCCGATTAGCGAATGTTTTTTTCGACTATTTATCCGTAGCTCTGCCATTTGCCAGACTAGACTGTGTGTCTTCTGTCACCGAATTCCGCCTGGGGAATAGTTATCTATGAATGTCCTCCTTAATCCCACGGCCTTTTCTTTTCATGGGGAATAACCTAAGCCCCATCTCCATCAGGATTTCCATCTAACCATTTGTATGTCTACCTGTATGCTCCAGTAAACTGAAATCCTTCTTAATCTTGAACTCCGATTCGTACTTAAAAGATTAACTCGGATCAAGTTGTGGCGGCACTTACTGATGCTCTGATGTGTATTGAAAATTGTTGTGGGTTGTTTATTCACGGGACTGACGATTCGGCCAGTTTGTGCGAAAACGATTCGCCGTAGTACGGGCTATTGTGAAACACAAGCGAAACGCACACGTTATCAGTCAACGGATATTCTTCGGAGCATAACGTAGACAGCAACTTCGTCAGATTATTTTTTTTTTTGACGTCTGGACTGATAGGCAAATCTTTGCTCCGTTCCTACAGCAGATATCTGTTGCATTCATCTCAACTGATCCTTAACAAAACAGAGGGAAAATGTATACCGGCGTGTCCAAAAAAAATACGCCTTCATAAACGAGTAAGCGATAAGAGTTGTACGTTATTTTGCTCTTCTGTGCCATGCTCCACAGTTGCCGACATTGTTCAAACGTATGACCAAAATAAAACAGCAACAATAAGAATGTGAAAAAGCAAATAAAACAACAATAACAACAACAACAGCAACAAACTTCCGAACAATTGGGTGAAATATGACCAATACAAAAACTGCCAATTGGACCGGCAGTAACAATCTTACGTATCCCCCTAGGATCTAGTCGCAAATCCGATTATAGTAACTCACACTAGTTTTTTATATATGCCTGAATTGCATTTTATTGGCTACCGTTGAAATTTCCCCAGCAATCCGGGGCTGATCCAGGAGGAACTCCTACCAGGATTTTGTCATTGTTTTGGGAACCTAAGATCAGATGGTTTTGATACACTCGATATCGATGATTTGACGAAAAGCTAGCCATATATCTTGATTCAAAAAAGTATTTTGATTTTTGTTTGTTTCAGGCATCGAGTCGAAGCTTTTTTGGAATAAGAACCGTATTCTGTGACAGCATAAAGGATACTGCCAACTATGTATTGAGTTAAATAAATGCGGTGGGCAGATGCGCCCCGTTCGGATCGTCTAACGATGGAATAGTACGGCAAACTAGACCCCTGGGTGTCTTTATGTTGCTAAAACAAAAGACTTTTAAGCGGGAATAAGAATCTCAGGTCTACCAGTTTTGTGACTTTTTACCGAGTTTAAACTTATTCACTTTTTAAACAGTCTTTCAAGGCTTGGAAAAAGACGCACTGAAGAATCTTGCACATGAACAGTTAGGAATTCATGAGTAATTGCACATTTCCCTGGGAAGAAATAAATCGTTGGATATTTCGAAATATTTGTGAGTACGGAACAGCCCAAGAATAAAAGCAATTCATACAAGATCAGTGATCACTCCGCATTTTATCTTAATTTTACCGTATTAATTTCATTCATCATTTCCTTCACCTATGCTGGGCTCTAGTCGTCTACTTCAGACAAGTCTCATTCTAAACCAGTACAACAATTGTCACATGACAATAGTGCATTTGGGCAAATACCATAATAATATCGGGCTATTTAACGGCATGATATATTCTCAACACGTAAGCTTATGGTCTAGTCGGAAAAATTTCTTGGGACATGTTCCTAAGGCCCTTCTGTTTGGTGTCTGGTTTTACCTTGTCAGTATGCAGTTCAGGCGAATTTTAATTTTTTTGATGGAATAGGGTTGGAAGAGAATTATTTATTTACCTTTTGGCTTGAGATTACCAGTAATCAATGATTAGAACTGTTACAATATTTAGATAAGTGATTTCATGCTTATGTCAGAATACCGACCACTTTTTGTAATTTGTTTGGGAGTGAGAATTGACATCCAACACAGGCCTCACCACTTAGGTAAGAATTGTGCTATCCAAATCTAAGCCCATCCATACCTGTCTTGACTCTGAAACGTCTCAGTGAGGCACCGTTTTTCCGGTTGTCAATATTTATTTCCTTTTCGGGGCCCAGCCATGCGTCATTTTTTCATCTATCCCATGGTTTACGTTTTTCTTGTAAGCTGCATTGTTCCTGATAAAAAAAGATTTCCTGCCTCTTCTAACAAAAGTCGTTTTAGTTTGGGGTTATAATCCACGGGACATTT
Source organism: Fasciolopsis buskii (assembly GCA_008360955.1). NCBI lineage: Eukaryota > Metazoa > Platyhelminthes > Trematoda > Plagiorchiida > Fasciolidae > Fasciolopsis > Fasciolopsis buskii. Next base: position 236,923 of record LUCM01003968.1, read on the forward strand.
CGGTTGGTAACAACGAGAATTAGCACAAAGCCGCATCTTTTTGATGCTGTGTTGTGAAAGTACAAAAATCCGCACATCGTTCTCATTTCATTCGAGTAAATAGTATCTTGAAAAGGTTGGTCTTGCTGAACGAAACGATCGGTCATCAAAGCCTACAAAGACAACGCCTTGGTTTTGATAAATACGTTTTTTTATAGAATAGCGTAGAGTGCATGGGTTTTTACCATTCATCAAAACCCTTGGTGACCGCTAGATGTGTTGCGCTAACACAAGGTAAGAAAGTTGGAAAACATGAAAAATGGACAATATGCACCAGTTTAGCAATTGACCATAAAATTGAGCCAACAAATGTGCAAACGCCACAAGTTGTTTCGTTTATTGACACAGCAGAGTGGATAGTAATGGACCAAATAGGTTTCGAGTAAAGCCATCCCGCCTGTCAGATCTGGTATGAATAATATTAGGTCGGATCATGATTGAATTCAATTGAACAATGAAAATGCTTTTCCGATGAGCTTCGTGTTTCCATAGCTCAATGATCTTTGTTGTCATATTAGTCCTTAGGGTAGATGATGTACTAGGGCAGAAAAGTCAAACAGGGTAGAGCTAATTATTTTCCGAATGCTTTTATCTGCCAGAAGAAAGTTGAATACCCAAGCAGTTTCTGACAGTTACCCGGTGAAACTTCCAATGATCTCGGCGACGCCTAAATGATTCGATCCAAGTAGAAACGAAAGATTCGTCTCACCCATGATGACTGTTTTCTTAAAAGCCTCGTTTGATACCAGTTACTGTAAATCCGACTGATTCGCTTCACTTGATGCATTCCCTCTCCTATTCTCACCAGATAAATTCTGGTCTTTTGGCCGGCGATGGCCAACCAGTTAAGGTCGTGGCGTTTGGAAGTAAAGGTCGCGGGTTCGAATCCTCCCACCGCCGGTCGACTTCCCCACTTGGCAGCCCTCTGCTGGCCGCGGCCCCCTTCCTGAAAATTGATGTACATTGTTACTTCATTAATAAAGGAAATAAACGATAAAAGATAAAATATGGACTCCGATGTGCGCTGTCATAACCTTTCGTATTACCCACCCAGGTCAGGCACCAGTGTCCCAAAATGTGATTCGTGTCACAGAAAGGTCGAACATTTACCATACTCAAATGAGTCTATCGAGTGCCGAGATTGAAGTGCGCTTGATTTTATTCGACCACAGGAGCATACGCTGGCCTCAAATGATGCCATTGCGGATGATCATCTCCTGGGTTCAGGGTAGCTCTACAGATCTATAATTTACGGATCACCAGTGGCGCATTCTTGTGGCATGAATCGAGCTATACAACTTGAAAGATTCCTTAAGCACTTCAAGTCAGTCTTACCAGCATCGAAGAATATATTATTTAACTTGCACGGAAATTGTCAAGAGTGCCATAAGTATCAGGGAAATCACTTTGAGAATAAAATAAAGAAACGGAATTGGGAGTAAACATTTGTACTCATACATTCGACCGACAAAATATGATCTTGCAAACATACGAGTTCTAATATCAAAAAGTTCCTAACTTTGCAATTTGGTGTGTTGCATTCATTTATCTGCACTAGCTCAAGAAGGAAGGGTGAGAAATCATGAAAGCTGACCGATAGAGAAGTGGCAGGTTGTAGAAGGGCTCCAGGTGACAAAGCTTGCATCCGGATGCTACGAATCGCAGCCACCTCACCATCTTTGATCGTCCGTGCACTGAAATATTTTACTCACATGCATGAATGTCCTATTTTGTGGTAGATCGCTTTTGTTTTCTCGAAATTACTTTCGTCTCGAGGACCGGAAGCGGATTTGAAAACCGGAGGTACATAATAAGATGAAGCGATTAGCGTTTTGATTAAATTAGGAAAATCCGGTTTCTAAGTGTTTTAATCCAACCTAGGGAAGATATTTTTGGAACTTCTGATTTCAATGTTGCTTTTTAATTAGCCTAACAGCAAAAACTTTTGGCACCTGATCAATATAATTTATCGATAACCGAGTGACAATCAACGTTTGAGAAATTCATTTCTATTCAGAGATATGTAAATTCGTCCGACGATATATTGGCTCTCTTCTCCTTTCCAGCCGAGAATATTTTTGGCGAATTTGTTGACCTGCTAAACGGATTATTTTAGTAATTGAATTTAATCTGAGCTAATTGCCAACATAATTCACAAATCACTTGTTTTCAGACGATAGTTATTATGCACATGAATTCGGATACACAGATCTGCTGCCAACCCTACCCGTCTAAGCAGCTTCAGATATATTCGGTTAGCACAACAAATTTGACTAACACGAAACAGCTACGGATTGACGTCAACAATAATCGGCCGGTCAGTGTCTGAGACTCTGATCAGTTCGTCCGCATTACATGAAAGCGGAGATCAAATAGCGTGGGCAATTATCTAAAAAGTGGCACATTTTCGTTATTTGAAATAGCAATAGGCATCTCTGCCCTCTTAGATACATTTATCGATTGTTCTTGGAAACTAAGACCAAGGGATGCAAAGAAGTATTCTTTGAGTTCATATTTCCGGAAGCAAAACCGATTGAGTGAACACTGATTTGTGGTTTCGCGTCGAAGTGAAATAATTACCAAATGTTAGGGATTGAAATGGCAAGCATTTCTAGGCAAATCCATCGTAAATTCATCGGATCAGATATGGTATTGTAATTAGATTAGATCATTTTCTATAAAATTTTATTCTTTTTAATATATTCATAACAGCGTCAATTTTTACTGCCTGATAACCAGTATGCAGTCTGGCTTTCTAAAGGAAATTCACATTAGTATGGCTTCATAAAATAAAGTACAAAATTAGTGGCGCATTGTGCAAATCTCAGTCAACACAAACGTGCGGTGATTGGATACGTGAACGAAAGGGATAAAAATGTCACGTCAGAGATTGCAGTTAGTGTCCTTCTTCGGTTAACATCGTAATTCCAAACACGAAATGACTGTGATGTAATTTAACAAACTGCTAGAAAGTTTTGGGAGGAATGATACTGACGACATACTTAGTGTTTGCGTGTCTTTTGAAGAACTCTTCCCTACGTAGGTTTTTTTTACTGCTGCTTAGTTATGGTCAGTCGGTCAACCTTCAGATATTCCATGAAATGGGGCTCACAGGTTCGTATCTTCTTACCGTCCATCAACTTCCCCAGTTGACAGGTTTCGAATTACAACTGCCCTCTTCCTGAAAATAATATGCGTTATCGTGCCGAAGATAAAAGAATGAAAAATATAGATGAAATACATGAAGTGTCTGCCACAATAATCCGCTGTGCGATGAACCGCCTTTGCGGCAAAAGGTCACATAATTACTCCTCGAGGGAATATACAAATGATTACCTTGGAGGTAAGATTGTTCTTTTTTAATTCACTAACTCCCCTTATTTCCTCATGAACGCTTTGCGAATGCGTACCGCAATAGGGATTTTTTAAAGGCCCTATCGCATATCATCTTACGGAACACTCCGTTTCTGACTAACTTCTTAATGAGGAAGACGTGATCATTTCTTCGGAACTTCACAGTTTGCCGTTATTTTTTCGTCATGCCGGATGGAAAAGACGAGCTCTCATCTCGAAGATTGCTCCATTTCGGTCAAGTAGGTCAAATGACCTGAAGTGGACAAATTAGTCGATTCTTGAACACACGCGTCCGACAAATTTTAGAAGAGCACGCGTATTAGTTAAGAATACAGACAAATAGCAAGAACAAGAAAAAACGAACATTTTAAAAGGATAGAAATTATTTATTTATTATTTATTATTTGCTTCTCAAACTCTTATTTTCTAACCTGGTCGCAGAAAGCAGGAGACAAACAGCGTTCTCATTATGAACATGTGTGATTTCCCATGGTGCTTTAAGGACACCGACAAAGTGGCATCAAACACTCCTATCCACAAACTAAATTTAGTGAAAAGTTCAAATATGCGCTGTGTAAACAGTACCTAAACGTTCGCAGCAACCAACTGGTATAGCTTAAAAACTGTTAACTGTCGCGGATATTACTGACAGCAAAGCAATGCAAGTGTTCAGGACTCTACATTTTTCTGCTCTCAGACATATTCAATTTAGACGAACATTATTTGACAAAATTCAACTTAACTAGCATTTGATCGGAAGTTTTCTTTTCCCAGTTTTGCTTGGATATCGTAAAATTAGTTAACCAAGGCACATGTTTGTAAGTTGAGGTTACTTATTTAGAAATTTGTCGTTCATAGCTCGTGAACCTTTTGAGACTGACTCTAGCAAAAATCACCTCCTATTCGTAATATTGCCGCATGTATTTGTTTATTCCGCATTTTACCTATACGCAAAAGATTACCATGAAGGTGGATAGAAGTGAAAAGTTAATAGAAGATATTTCACATCACTTATCACGTGTAAATTCCAATGTCAAGGTAGAAACGTCAGTTTGATTAGTGTTAGACCAGAAGCGCATGCACCAACCAATTTGAATTATATTGGTCAGAAAAAATTCTTAGTTAAACTCATTTTACCTCAGCTGGCTCGTCAGACGGACTAGTTTGACAAAATTATCTTGCCAGCAAACAACTTTCTGGAGCAACAATCCAAAATGCTATCCGATAAAATGTTGTACATTGTGCTACCCGGTACAATGCAATAAATGTCCCTCGGGGACAGAAAAAACGAATTTAGAAATTCTTGTCTCCCGTCTGGTGAGAAAAATCAATGTTGCTGAGAGATGTTTCTGAACTTCCGCGGACGATAGATTGGGTGACGCTGTTGATAGATTCTAGTAGATTATGAAAAAGTCACGATGCTCAGTGATTTTATCGATCAATTAATACTTCCCTATATTGGTGTACTTTTGAATTGATGTAGTATTGCGATACAGCATTGGTTAGCGGAGTAATCGCTAGCTTGAAACACGTCCGACCTACACACCAGCTGACGAAACTGTTTAATTTATTTCATCCCAGTCACCCAAAGGGAATACACGATTTGTTACCATTTCCCCTTGTACGTTTACTTCAAGATAAACTATAAAATTGTGATTACAGTTGACTACAAAATCTGTTTTTGGCGATCGTTTACGGAAATCAATCAAAAAATCTTCAACTTCAACGAACTATTTAACAAGAACAATTAAAATAAAGTATGTCTGCAACCATGCGAATTCTAGTCGTGGCATTTGGACGAAGTGCATTCTACTGACAGTCCATCAGCGTGAAGAACAGACGAAGGCAACACATGGGAATTTCACGTATTGCCATAAACTTATTCGGTTTCCATATTCGCTATTTTGATTGCCTCACGGGTACCACGTTGGTCAGACTTTGTAACCTGGTCGTATCATAAGTGATCAGGTTATCTACCTCTTTGTCGTTTCACTCTGTGCCACAGTAAATAAAAGTATTCCATTGATATTACCAACATAGGTTGAAATGTAACATGTGTAAACATTTGACTGCAACAAAATGTTGAACAGGAGCCTAATGCACGCTGTTGCCATAGTGTACTCTGTTGCACAAGGAAAGATTATAAGTGTTGCGGATACGGACTTCAGGAACTCCGGGTGTTTACGGGCGTGCAATATATACTGAGGATTGTACTTTGCGTTACCTCCGGTTTCGGCTTAAGTCACTCCGTTTTTTTCGGTTTCGATCAATCGAATATGATTTGAAATATAACTATCCGTGTAAATTAAAGGACCGCAAGCAACCGGGGATTTTGTGATTTTCTTCGTCCCTACTTTTACTTAATGGAATGCAACCAATCCCGCAGACTGGTTCATGTTTATAATGACCTGCTAGATTTCAAGTTGTTTAACATTTCGAAATGCAATTTTATGAGGCCTATAAATCCCTTTGCTCAAGCCAAATTCGGAAAATACTCTCCTTTAGGTATATTGCAAAAAATGTCTCAGAGATGTTTGCAAAATAAAAAAAGACCATCGTAAACATCATTACTATTATCATCATTTGTAATCATTATCACTATGTTCATAGTCATTGATGACGTAACATCAGTGTGACACGAACGCGGAGCTACCGATCATCTACAATACAAGTAACCCAAAACTGTTTAGATTTTTTGAGACACTAGGAATTTCTTCCCAAGTGATTCGTCCTATAATGTCAACATTTCACTTACCATTAGGAATCCGTCAGAACACTGTCCAACTCGTTTATCCAGCATCCTAGGAATCATCAGGAGAACACATTCATCTGGAACGCGAACCCTGAACGAAAGACTGTGAGTTGAACACCTCAGTCAATGAGCTTTTTGGACTGGACATCAACAATACATGATATAGCGCCCAAATCCCCCAGTGGATTTGGCAGGTCGCAGACCTGGACAATGGATGACAAATCATTTGGTAAATCACCCCAATCTCTTATTACCGTAAACTATTAACCAGCAAAGCTCGGCATGTGTCTGCGTTAATGTAATCGCATCCTACAGATAAGTTCTTTCTCACATGGGAGTGGCTCATTTACTGCCTTTAAAAGTCTGTGACTTTATGCTATTGAGGCTGATTCTCGAGAGTTCATCGAACAACAATACTACAGGATATGCAGCCCATATCCATCACCAGTGTGTGCGCTATATCATGTGGTATTGTTGTCGGGATTCAGCCTAGCTAACATGGTGATTAAGGCGTTCGAATTAAAATCAGTCGTCCCGGATTCATGTCCAAGTTCTAGCGAGATTGATATTCAATCCTGAGGATCCCCAGGTAATTGGATGAAAAGCTGTAAATTGTTTCTATGGTTTATTAATGCCAAATTGCATATTAACAATGTAAGACGAAGTATTTTGAAATCCACTTTAAATGTCATAATAATACAGAATTCTAAAAGCAATCATTTGGCGAAAGCTACCGCTGTGGAAAATGGAAGCATTATTTTCCACATCGTGTGAGATTAGCATTTTTAATATTTTATTACCAATTAAAAGCAAAGCCATTCGCGATTGTGACAGTCAATGGGTAAAGTTGATACGAGAATGTAACAGGCAGCACTTTCAGATGGACGTATGTCCAGTGAAATGTTACCAATTTACTCTTTTTTTCGCAGGAATGTCGGTGAACTAATCGAGAACTTCAACTGTTTGAAGTAGTGTACACGGAATGACACTGAAAAGCGGCGAAGAAGGAACATAGAACACAAAGAATTTTGGCCAACGAGAAGCTCACTGTTGATTCCTTCTTAGCAGTTCAATTATCGTACTAGATAGTGGTCATATGAGGTTAGCACACGAACCTGAATCAGTCGTGAGTTTGACGTTAGATTAAAGCTAAAGGTAAGAACAGCAAAAAAGCTTTAATTCAAAAAACTCCTTTAAATAAACTACTAGGTAACCGATGACGGTATATATGGTCAGTTTAAATCTAGTACCGTCACCTTTGACAGCTCAACACATTCAATAATACTGATTTGTCAAATCTACTGTAGGAGATCGTATGATTGGACTATCACATCAAATTGTGGGAATGTGAGCGTAATTTTCCGATGACTGTTGTCATGGACGATAATCTACCCGGCCAAATATTAAGAAGAATGGAATAAACTGAAATATACAATGAATACTTGCGGGCACTCGATTTTTACTCATCAAAACCAAGTAAATTACCGACGTCAGAGCCGTGCAAATGCGACAGTTGTTACAAGCAACAAGCCTATCTTGATCCCAGATCAGATATTGCGAAGCATCTATTTTTAGCATGAAGCAGATTTCAATGCTTACCCGGAAGTTGTAATATTTAGTAAGACATAGAATTGTTCTTATTGGAAAATCTCCTAATCAGCTGGCTTTAAAAGATTTATTTTGCCTAAAAAATACAATCGACTGTTACAAAACTCGAGAGTTCCACATCCGTGTCGACAGTGATTCACCTGGATTCCAGTGGTTATCTCGGACGGACAAAAGAGACTTTTGTTCTTCTTAAATCATCCCCTTTGCTGAAAGCCAAGATTTTCCGTAGGTGGAATTTATTTTTCTTTCTGGGAAGCACACATTAGCCTTTTATCAGTAAGAACTTCGTGGGAAAATTCTTTGTTTGCTTGATAATTATGGCCGTGCCTATTTATGCCGTGGCGATAAAATTACGAAATCTAATTTGAGTTGCCCAAAAAGGAGGCATTTTTAATATCTCATTTGACTAGGTCACAGATGCGGTAATATCCCTCCCAGACATAACTGATCATTGTAAAATTGAGAAAATTTTGACCAACTCTCCGTAAAAAAGTGTTAGGAAGTTTAATTCCACATTTATTCATGCATCTTTTGGAACGCGCTGTGCAAATCCTATGAGAAACTATTCCACATCTATGGTAAAACAATTAACATAGTGATTATTCTGTTTTTTCGTGCAGTTTTCTTTGTCGAATTTGAAAAGCCGTTAAGCAAAAACCAGTGCATTCTGTTTCTTGTTGCCTCAACGTGCTCCGAATAACTACACGGGGAAATCCCCAATGGCAAATTATTTTTCGTCAATCGAGTACGTGAAGATGTATTCGCCGGACAGTCAATTAGATTATACGAACGATGGCGAAACCTTTTTAGCCATTATTCTTGGGCATGTAAAGGTGACCTGATATAAAACGTCCGTGCAAAGACCTAACAGCTTAGACACTTGACCGAGGGGAAACCGAACGACTTCGATCGGTACATTCCTGTGGATATCGATTGATACAACTCGTGATTCACTAAACCGGATGACAGGATAGTCTGTTGTGGAATCGTTTGTAGGAAGTTTCGTCCGTTTTCTCAAATCTCATAATAAGGAGCACTTGAATATAGACCACCGCATCGCTCAGTGAGTCATTCTATGCTGTTTTCCTCGGCAGCACTTAGCAGTACAACAAAATTGGTTGATCTGTAATGCAGTCCCAAGTTCCCATACTTTGCGCACCCTAATTTGTCTAAAATTACTAGGGGTAAAATTTATGTCAACTACTTCTCAAAATGTGTGTGCTATTATTTCGACACTCGTGGTAACAGCTGTTGGTAATTATCGTGAGAATTTGTTCATGAATTATCTTCCATATGGTTTTGTATGAAGAAGTTTGACCGAGACGGTAAATGCATTGAGCTTGACGATCGTGAACCAATCCAAACAGGCCGCATAACGAGAGTTATGAAAGAGGATAGCTAAAGCTTTGTTGTGCGGCGGTTCAAAAGACAAAAGGTTTAATTTGAATCGCATGTACTTTTTAAATTGTGCTTTTTAAGGAACGTTAATGCGGTTGTGAGCAAAGGCTGATCGGCTTTTCAAAATGCAATTTCCCAGCTCAAATACCAAATGTCGTAAGACACTGGAGACCAGTAGCCCTATCTTATGAAACCTACGTCAAGAAAACTAAATTATTTCGAAGCATTTCTGACGGATCTGTAATCAGAAGGGGACAAAAACGTGCTTTGTAAAATAGTTATGTTTATCTACTTTCCTGTTTTCTTATTTAGCTTAAGGCATTTGCCCATTTGGCTGACGATATTCGCTTACACAACTGTGCACTGTATTAGGCTTTTGTTTTTTTGGTCGAAACTTTTGTCCCCAAATGAGTCACAAACGGCCATGATTATCATCTCCAAAATACTATTGAGACAGTTCGATCTACTTCGCGTTCTCACGGTTTTTCTGTTTTCGTTTGGATCTGACATTTGATGAACTGTTTCGGTCGACTCCTGTTTGTCTTTTGATGTGCATTCGCAAACTCATACAGTTACGCGTCTCGAATTAATTTGGTTCTCCCCCCTTATTTTATTCCTTATATCTCGAGAAAACAGTATGCGTCCACTTTATTGTTTTTGCTGGAATTCTTACCGCGGTCTTTCATCGCAATGAAGCTTTCACCAGTGGCTTAAAAGGCGGGATTTAATTGTAAAGTCATCGTACACATACTGAGCATTCGTTCAGGTTTCTTAATGTTGTGGTTCTTGTTCCAGAATATGCCAGCCTCCATTAGAGTAACAGTAATCTGATATTAGATTCAGTCTTATTAATTGGCGATACATGTAGCAACTCAGTTTGACCGGCGATGTTCAAGTGGATTGAGTGTCTTTCACCAAAACTTATTGTAAGTTAGACTTCCAGAGCTACCGGTCACTTTGGCGGTAGACGGCGAAGTCATTGTCGCTCGGTTCTTTACCACACCTGACCTACTGTGGCTATATGCAGTTCCATTCCATTCTAATTTTAGGGTCGTGGTTGCCATGCAGTGGGCTGTATTACTTACAGGGCATGCCCTTTTCACAGTATGCATAAGCCAGTCATGTCATAAAAATATGCTTACATCTAACAGAATGAAAACTGCAGTCGACTGCGGCAGTTACTTAGTGTCGACGAAAAAACAAAGTATGACTAAAGTCTCTTCTACTTCATAAGCTTAAATAACAGCAACCTCACACGTCTAACAGCAGGAATAACTTCTGAACAGATTAAGGAGATTGACATTTCCCCACTTCGCTTTTGAAGCCATCCATTTGAGAGTTGTCGGTGATTAACCGGTCAGAAACAGTCCGCGAAACCTTCCCGTGATTCACAGATTAGCTCATCTATTCACATTTCTGTCGACCCAGAGGTGACTCCAAAGCCAAAACCAGAACTGAAATCTGCATACAAAAGTGTGACTGAACAAGAAGCGACGTGAACGCATACCTGATGACAGGTACGTGTACGATGTCACTAATAACAAAGATCATATATCCATGGTTTATATTTCCACTCACAATAATCCTGCCTGGTGTGTCATCAATGCGAAATGATGCCATCCCTCAAACAGGTCATTGTGGTTCCGTCAAAACTAACAGTAACGGTAACCACTTTGGTAACTCCGCAGCCGAAATATTGCAGGTGCTATTCAACTCGTGACAAACATTTTCTGAAAGACTTATGTAAGATAGGGTTAGTTAAAGAATTATCATACTTCCCTGGGTGTTTGATCCAGAGATCAGCCTACTATTTCATTGAAAATGATCATTTATTAAGTGATGTCAGATTGGTCCAAAATAAATCATGATTAAAACTCAGCACAAAATATGATGAACCAGATAATCCCTGAAAAGCATTCTTCCTAGGTAAGAATCAGTATACGTTTATATGCGTGTGTAGGTGAGTTTTAACCCGCTATCTTGTAACCGTTAATTTCGGGAGTGCGTTGCACCGTGTTCAAGGTGGAGATCAGATCGAAATAGAACCACACAGGACTTGCATTGGAGTCAAATTCGAACTAGGTTGAAACATCGGGGTATTCGATCTTTAGTTTTCATAACCGAGTAGTGTGTATCTGGAGAAATTTTGTTCATTTATCCGTATGTGATATATACTACTGAGAAGAAAAACGAATACTTTCGGGCCTTGTGTCCCCTTTCTGATGTTTAGTTTTGCCTGACCGACGAAATCCTCCGACGAACCACCATGTGATTCTTAAATGGACTTCCCATCCATTCACTTTCCTAACGATTCTAATAAGATTCTAGTGAACAACGAAACTTTCTTTTCACCGGAAGTAATTGCTTCTTCATTCCACGCGGTTTACGTGTTAGCACATATTCACACATTGGTCACAAATGTTGACCACACGAACGTTTACCCGGGACCGAAAATGCTCTCGCTTTACCCGTGTTCACCGAAATCCGAATTCAATCAGCTGATTCTGGTCGTTTTGTACGCGGCACACTGATCTGTCCTAAGAAGGCCTAAAGTGTTGCAAAAATATTTCTACCGTTTGGGGTGCACGTACTAAATAATTACCCCAGACACAAATCGGGTTTTTTCTTCTTTCGTGCCGATGGACAATCCTTACTGGATCCTGAAAAAAGGGTCTGGCTTGGACGAGATTTGAACACAGCGACTTATCCAGTATTTCATAGTGAACAACTTATTGCAACCATGTCATGCTAAGAAAGTGTTTAGAAAACTTTGTTTGAGGTGAATTTCAAAAACGATGTCGCACTGATAACCTCCAATTCACCAGGCAAGCTGAAACAATCTGTACGTGAATAGGCTGAATGGATTTCTTCTAACGTCCGTAAGCCCTACGCTGCTTTCAGCAAAGAAATCTGTACATTTATCAGCAAAAGAAATCGAAAGCATAAAAGAACTGGATTTGCAATAAACTAAACCAAAATCCAGCAGTGAGAATTCCGATGCAAAGGAACAAACAATTATAGTTGCCTTTTCCTCCTTGTCGCGACATGCGCTTTTGGCTTATTTATTACATGCATCATTATAAATTTTCTAAAAATAAGTATGTACTGATCTGTGAGCATTGACCGAATGAGGTTGGCCTATGTTAGGAAATAAATTTGTCAAAAGTTCGGATAAATTACAATTTACCACCAATTGCAGAACTCAAAATGAAAAGGAAATGAAATTGTGTAAAGGTAAGGTTGAGGTTGCTTCGCAGGTAACAAAGAAGACAGTCGAATTCAGCAGACATCTGTGATTGATTGGTCTGGTTTTTGCCGTTCAAAACATTCTAAGCGAATTTGACACGAGAGTTAATCAAGCAATCCGTTCGGTTAATTTTCACAGAAGATCCCATTGCGGAAGAGAATATTTTCGTCTGCCTGCAGAACAGGAAGGATGCTTTAAAAAAGGTTCCTTTATGGTTTGATGTGGATGGAGTACACGGATGAAATAAACCTTTTTAAGTTAAACTAAATATGGGCAGGAGGCTGTTTTGCAAGTGTCAAATTTTGTCTGTCTACTTTGTCTCAGATAGAAACACTTCAGAGGGCTGCCGATGTTTTATTAAATCGCGAAGCATCCGTATGTTCACATTTGAAGAAAATCACTTAGGGCGGAATTGCTTTTAAGTCGTTAACATTTTCCGGTAGTTTATACCCCTAGCCAGATTAAATAGATTGTACTGTAGTTTAAAATAATCGTTAGTTTAACTTGACATCTCTCCAGACGTTGACAAAGGCGCAACCAATTCAAGTTTTATATTGCACTGTATTCGGTTCCCCTTCAATCAGTCTATTCGTAGTTCTAGCATTGACTTTTTAAAATTAATCCCTTGGCCTTGTTTATACCAGGGAACTGCTTTTCACTTAACCGTTAGACACCGCGTGTAGTAAGACACTGGAAGAACATACCTTTGCACCCATCCAGATTGATTTGGAACAACAACTGAATTTTAACTGATCATCCCTTCTTAAATGTATAACTTCGCGAACGACTAGTATAATAAAATCATCCGTTTCCGATATTCAGGAACTGTTCGTTGAATTTTAGAGAACAATTTAGATGTTTCGGATTAAACAATGACGTCCGTGAATATCGAATCAGTAAAAACGATGAGGAAACCAAATCCCGGTTTGAATGCACTTTGCAAAGCTGAAAGTCTTATCCCTATTTTCGAAATACGTTGATAACTAGTTTGACACTGAGTGTGCAGCTGCTGAACATTTGTGTCGAGTCAGACTAGGGCAGTGACAGCGTACGTTTACTAGTATGTATGCGAATGTTCTCAGACAGTTAAAGACGACCGCGGATCTAGATTTTCCGCTGCTAAATACAGGTTTCGAGTCTGTTTTGAAAAATATCAATGACTAAAAAGAAAGCGCGGCGAATATCTGGATGGACTGTGAGAAATTGGAATAGTAGAAGAAACAACTAACTAGTGTGAAACAGTTAATGCTGCAGAGACATTTTACGAGGTGAGCCAGTGTCCGCAAGCTCAAGCTAACTCATTCCAAGTTACCTGAAATGCCTGATAGGCCAAAACCTCAATAGGCCAGGATATCACTCCAATGGATGTGGGCAACTCAAAAATAGTCGTGGAAAGGACTAGGAAAGTGGCATGTGAATATGCAAGAAGCGACATCGAATGCGGCAACCAAATAGAGGCTCCGAAAGAGCCTTCAAGGAATAATGACCGTAGATCAAGTGGATATCAAAACTGTTACCGAAGGTAAATAAGTTAAAAACTCAATGGTATTATCAATTACAAAACAAGCGCTTGTTATTCCCGGAAGGGCCTCGTGGTCACAGTAAGGCTACTTTGAATGAGAAGGTGACGGGTTTCTGACTAGCGTCTTTTGCTTCTAAGTTCCATCAACAAGTTTGTATGACTAATATTGATCTTCACATTTTCAAACATTACCTAAATATTCACGAATGTGCTCTTAACGGAGACGATTCAAGCTATATGCAGGTATACAAAAGTTGAGGGATTCCCAAAATTGACAAAAATTCCAAGATTTTCAATTGTTTTACAACAATCGGTATATTCTCGCTTTTTTCAGCAGTCTGAGATAGTTAAGTAGTGGGAGCCCCAATGAACGGCTCTTTGGGCTAAAATCTAGCAAACGTAATCGAACACTTTAGTGGATGGCCTTATATCAGAATATACGTCCATGATACCCGGATCATTACAAGGAAGGCGATCTCTCCAAAGCCTCAGTTTTGTGCATTTGTGATCAAGTTTCAACAATTTTCGAGTGATCCAATTTAATATATACGATCACATATAAATGCACCCATACATACATATATACATGCATGCAAACATGCATACATATGTGCATACAAGAATGCCTCGGGGTGCGGATCAAAATTTATGACAAAACATTAAAATCTGCGGATAATCGTTCGGGATGTTTTAAACTACGTATTAATTTGGTACCGACGCACAGCCACTCAAGCCACTTATCCAGCAAAGACAATGAAACAGGCCACATTTTAATTTTTACCTTCAATTGCTGTTCTAAATTAGTTTTCTATTACGTAGAGAATTAGGTTTACCATGACCCACATGCCAATTCTATAGGATTAAGGACTACCGTTATCAGCCCTCCAAATTAAAAGTTACCTGCAGATTTGCAATTGAAAGTGAAGAGACCGGAGTCGATGCAGTCACAGCGTAGCTGAGCACTTTCCGAAATGGGCTCGAAAATCAGCGAACGCTGGAGACTGTAGCATCAAGGAAACAGGATCCGAGATCATCACTAGTAATGTGTACTAGCAATGAATATAAAACTTATCAAAGCAAGTCAGTTCAAATCACGTGCCCTAATGAAATGCTGCACTCAACAGACGGCAACCGAAAGAAATATCAACGAAATGATCTTAAGTAGTGAGTTGTTGTCAGCGTATTTTCTATGAATAAAACGATGAATACGCATCGTTTTTGTAGGAGTTAGGTGAGATGCAGCGAAATGGCTTTCAAAATATCTAGGAAAATTGCGTCACCTAAATTGTTTCGGGACATATTTGGAATCGCCAATTGCCGAACACGTTCCAAATCGCCTGTTAGAGGCGAATTCGTTAATCTCATCATGCAAAAGAAGCGATTTTTATGAAACGCGGTCAATGAACGATGTTTCAAAGTGCAAAATAACCGGATAAATTGCGTTTTTTCCAAGTTGGTAAGCCTAAACGTCCGGTGCTCTGATGAGTACAGGTTGTCAACCACGGTCACACTTTTAGACAGTCAGAATAAAATCCAACGCCTGGGTACCACGAGAAATTGAAAATGAGCTGGTTATTTGCTGATGTGATAATATGAACCATGAATCTAAACCGGATCAGACGGTGAACTAAGAGAACTTGAAGATGCGTCACAATCGTTCCCAAAGGTATACTTTTGCTCTAAAGACCCACCGTCTCACATCACGTTAGATTATTTAGTATAGGAGTATGTAAAATTTTATCCGACTGTTGACGTTTCTGCCCATTTAGCTACTGCGATACACATTTATTCACGTGTATACACACAAGCACGCAACGACATGGAGGCTACCCGACTATTGCCAGTAGAGTCGCATGATTGTTTGCTCGCACTTTGTTCATTTATTCAACCATCCACCCTAATACTAACCACGCCATTCAGCGTCTGAGAGCGGGAGAGAATCACCTAGAAGGGGCTGATTCGTGCATGCTCATCGGACGACCGCCCCGTTACCACCTGTCCGACCAATCACATTTGGTCAATCACTGTCGCACACACCTTTCCCAGGTTGCATACATCAAATGCACTATATGAAAATTGGCTCAAACTCACAAACTTCGCAACTATACTATCGGAGTTCAAGCGCCGCAACTGGTACTATCAGTACTACAACTATTACTGCTGTCGCTACTACTACTACTACCGCTACTACTACTACTACCACTACTACTACTCTTATTCAGTATCCATGAACCCATTGGTTGTTGGTTAAACCTTCAACTGCCTGTCTCTAGAGAGAGCAATAAATCCCGTTTACAGTTAATTCTACTCATTAAAAGGCGAAACCGCCAGCATACGTGAATAATGTGGTCATTGTGATAATGAAATACATTTGACGTGCAACGGATAATAAGCTGGTGTTTATACTGCAACTTGGTTGAATGTGTGCCAAACGTCTTGCCAAATTCGAAGGTGAACTGGACAATCGAACTCTTGTCAGTAAGTTCAATTTGACCATGAATTGTATAGAAAAAGACAAATGATTTGTGCTGACGTAATAACATTTTGAGACCATTTAAAGCTTGTTACTCTATGATCTGCTTTTGTAATAGACAAGAAACTCATTTGGGAGGAAAACCAACGTAGATTTCTATCGCCATTCAAGGTTGTTTTCAGCATAAACAATTTGAGTACTGAAGTGGATCATTCCCCTTTAAGATTTGCCGTAAAAGAAGGATTTCGCTATCTTTTGCTCATTGTGTTGTCACAAAATTGTTCTGGACCATGCCGAAATGATTCCGTTTTCCCCGTGCTTTAACACGTCAGTTATAAACAAAGATACTTTCAACCTAAGCGGACAATTTATATGGACAGACAGATCTTTTCACAGTACATGCTCAGATCTGGGAATACCAAAATGAAACCGCCTAAATCAGAGCACATTCCGTCAGCGTGAAATATCGGTCTCGTGAAAGCCCTATCGCATGATTAAATGGCTAGTCTTAAAGTCCATCTTTACTTGGCAAATTACACGAACAGTCATCCATTTAAAATATACTTAAAGTCACTCTAGAATAAATCAGCAACAATAACACGAGCCAGAATGAACTTATTGTCACACAATAAAATTCAAACGGATGGGTAGAAGAAAATTAGTTTTTACTACTTTGTAATAAAAGTTAAACTCCAGAAGTCGCGCTCGAACCGCCGAAACTTTGCTGGAATAAACTGAAGATTTTGCCACTGAATTTTCATGCTTCCTGTTGCATATCCAGTTCAAGCCGTTAGTTGCTGTCTTTAAAATTGACTAATTGGTAATCACCATAAGCTTACAAGCAAAAATGCCTCAGTAATCTTGCTGCATTTTCAGTGATATAAAAATCTGTTGCGTACTGATGATTTCTTTACTTGCATTAAAATTTGAACTTGCTTAGTCTACTCGCTTCGTACGATGTTGGTCGCTAGACAAGTGACTTTTGTTGGGAACAGTCCCGAACGCGTGAGTCTTTTGTATATCATGGCATAGCCATCGAATAACACGGCACAGTGCCGTAAATGTTTTCCTTCTATCACCACGATGTTCGTTAGGTGGAATCGTCTAGTGAAGTTCAAGCAGCGACTGGCAGAAACTGTTTTCTATCCGTAATTTGTACTTTTCATGCCGACAAATGTCAGAATTAAAGCATCTCTAGTGGCTGTTTGCAAATTTGTCTAAACACCCGACTGTGAACCTTGTAAACGAATATGCAATGAAATTAAATTCACGTGAGATTGCTAATCTCCCTTGCATATGATTATACTGTGAATACCATCTTTTGGCTCAATTTATAATTGAGTTGTAAAATTTGTTCTATTCAAAATGTTCATTTGCATCCATCAAATAGAATGTATGTTACCTTTCTCTATTGAGATAAAGTCTAGTATTGGAAAGAGCAACGATTGTGTATAGCCTGTGGAGTTGGTACAGTTTGCTGGTCGACAAACAATGGAATTTAGTAAAAACAAACATTGTTCAGTGACATGCTGGTGTCACTTATTTTCAAGTATATATTTAACTTGGTTCCATGATGCTGATTCAATAATCCGTTCTTAGGACGGTAGTGGTAGCATACTTGGGCGTTTCGCTTGTACTGATATGAGTAAGTAATATACAATATCATTTTTTATGCTTGAAAATGCTGAGCATTTGTTAAAAATGGGAAATCGATATTGGTCACCCGGTAGATGGGTGTAAATAGTAGTCACTATGGTAATTCAGGACGGGAGTTGTGGTGATGGTGGTAGTAGTTATAGTAGTAACAGTAAAATAGGAGACGACTGTTCCATTGCAAATTCCCGTTTGGCTCTGAAAATTGTGAATGCCGGTGTCTGCTGCCTAGACATATACCCATACACACACACGTGCACACTGGAATACCATTCATATCCCAGTCGACTACTTGTTCTTTTGCCTGGAAATGAAATAAGAAAGAACAGTTAAAAAAAGATCTCATTATCCTGTTCCAGAAGACCGCACTTAAAGTGTATTAAAATGTTCCGAGCGGCTTTAATGTGGAGCACGGACGTTATAGATGAATCAGATAAAACATTTTCCCCATCTGATTGGATGTTCAAAGAATACTGCTAACTATACATTGAAATTATAGGAAGAACTCACAGGTGAATTATCCATAAAAATTCCGAATCGAAATAAGCCAATGGTTAAAACGAAATGGCACATTATGTAGCGGGCGTAGAATTTAGTGCATGTGCGTACTCTATTCCCTGGTAACGAATCCGGAAAAATTCGTCAGACATTTTGCTGACTAGGGTTGAACAAACGATAAATATTGCAGCTTATCAGCCTAAGTAGTTCCAGATTCGATTCCTGTCTTTGCCCTTCAATTCCTCATTTGGTAGCCCTGGACTGACCGCAGTCCTCTTCCTGACAATGAAGTACACATTTGCGTCACTAATAAACGGGGAGATAAAGGGACAAGAGGCAAAATAAAAAAGTAGACAGAATAATTGGAAAAATCTTATTTTATTTTAAGTACAAGCTGACATAGACAGAAGTCAGCGAGCAATGTCTTTGTTTATCAGTATATTTGGATAAAGATTCATTTCACATTTGATCTGTTCTTTCGTGCATAGAGGATGCCAATCTATTACAAGTGTTTAACATTCAACAGCTAATTGTTCTCAGTTTGCATCAAACAAATTTTGGTTTCTTATAATCGAAGGCAAAATACAGGAATACATTGAACAATTAAAAACACAGCAGAAGAAGTTACTGGCACTGTTCGAAATTGTAAATGGAAATATCAAGTTTTTAACTGTTAAATTACTAAATGAAAGTGCACTGGTTCTCCGCGGTTAGTCCACTGATATGCCTTGCGTTTTCAATATTCCATCATGCGTGAATGCTCAATTAGGTATCGAAGACCGGAATCCAAGTTCCATGCAAATGCTTCATGTTTGCGGCGGATCATCCGCTATGTCTATCACACTCACCTTATTACTCGGATTGAACAAAGTTGCCAAACTCTGTCTTTTTATTCTACAGCAAAATCATTTAGTATCTAGCAAAAGGAAGGTGGGTAATGTATCCCGTGGTTGCCGCGTCAATATTATTGATGGATAAGCAAATTAGGTCATGTTGTTTCGTTGTTCAATAGATTACGTCAAATGCTGGGTTTGAGTCCCCGTCGCGTATTTATTTTTGATGAACGCTTGCAAGGAGTAAACAGTGGTATATTTTCCCAATATCTTACTGACAAGCTAAGCAATCATGTTCCCTGGAGATGTACGTGTCAATCATAATAAATTTTCTATAACTGAAAAATTTTCTCGTCGTTGGCGGCACCAGGTCTTTAATCTAATTTGTCACCTAGTGATTACTAAGCAACGATACCATTAAACAAGTGTGACGTTTGAAGCGTTTCACGTCACGTATGTCAGAACGACCTTCTACTGCAAGCGCATTCACTTTGATTTGCTGGATTTCTTGCCCGAGAAGAATTGACACGTTCGTAATTTGTCCATAAACCCCGAAATTTCGCACAAGCATCAGTTTTCCACTTTCGAAAGACAAGTCTCCGTACATTTAAGCACACGTTTATACGTATACGGTTGGCAATAAATGGTCGGGCAAAAACAGTGACGATATGGCAAAAGAGAAATGGTTGCGAGACTTTGAAATGACTGAAAGTGACCAAAAATGCACTATGGTAATCAAAATAACGGAATCTTTGCAATGGCTTTGCTTGGTACTTTCTATGGATGACAGGGTGAATATTCATAAAAACACGCTGGCATTTGGAGTACAAAGTAGCTATTTCAATAGAAAAAGCCACAGTGCTTCAAGTAAATCATTGCTGCAAATCTCATAAACGTGTAGTAAAATATACTTATTTTGGGGAATAACGAAGTCGCATGTAAGACAAACACACAAACATGTATCCGGGGGTAAGCGGCATCGATACTTTTGTCTTTTCAAAAAGGTAAATGCTCGCTCCTTCATCCCAGCAGGCCAAATGATCAGTTCCCCTGTGAAGAAACTACTATCCACTCGCACATGAACCGTGCAGCCAAAATACAGAAATTTCAACTGGTTTACTGTTAACAAAAAGAGTGATATAAATTTGGGAAGAATTTTGTTGTTTACTCGATTCAACTGCCTTGTCTGATCTAGAAAAACATTTATGACCATTCGGAAATGGATGACGACATCTTGCAGGCGAATCCCTTTCAACACATTGCCTAACAGCAAACTCCGTTACCATAATGTCTATTGCTAAAGTGAGTGACTGCCTGCTTCCCGTTTGCTGATGACAAGAAATTTGCCAAAGTTTCCTGTTGTACTGCTGATGTTCATCCTCTACTTTGCGAAAATTATTCGGACAGGTTTTCTGTATTTCAGCCTGTCCTAAGAAAAACCATCTCATCTGCAGTGAGAACAATAATATAATTCCGATCGAGCTAAATTTACTTAGGTCTGTAATCGCCATTCTTTAAAATATTTATCTGTTTTGTTTGCCAGAAGGCAAAATGATTATGGGAACTCTGATTAGGTGGATTGTACCCAACTCTATCGATATGTTTCGGATTAATCTTGTTCGCTGTCGACCTGGCATCCAGCAGAGCAGGATAGGTTGATAATGGACACACGGCAAGAGAAAATAGCAAAGAACATCTTTATGAATTTGTTACCTTATCAGATTAAGTTCCGCAATTGTTCTAAATCAGATAAGTGTATTTACCAAATTTGCGGATTTTTCACCCGCATTTCGCATACTCTTTTTCAGTTGTATTTAATCTGTTGATATTACCAGTCATCTTG
The DNA here is from genome assembly GCA_008360955.1 of Fasciolopsis buskii. Lineage (NCBI taxonomy): Eukaryota > Metazoa > Platyhelminthes > Trematoda > Plagiorchiida > Fasciolidae > Fasciolopsis > Fasciolopsis buskii. Next base: position 258,143 of record LUCM01003968.1, read on the forward strand.
ACGGCCGGTGTGGACATCAAGCACCTGTTTGTCAACCTGTCAGAGACTCTTGGCTGTTCGCACTGGCCGTGAAAATCACTTTTCCCTGGTGCGAGTTTACCGGTCTGCACGCTGCCACAGCAGCGATCGCAGCGAGGATAACAGTTGTATTGATTTGACGGTACTACGTATTGAGTATGCAAGTCAGATGTTTGAAGTATCAAATTATCCCACAGGGGAAGGGAAAGCTTTGTTCAAACAGATTTCAACTTCAAACACAGCCATTCCCTAACCAATAATAACCAGAGAATGAGAAATTGTGGCAACTGTTTTACAGTTAGTTATAGTGCTGAATCCAATTTGATTAGAAATTACAGTCGAAATTCAGGGTAAGCAACACTGACACAATACTCAATTTTGTTAGTCCGACAGAATCTATCAAAATGTTTGCAATTCTAGCCACAGGGACGTCAGTCACTGATGGTTAGGTAGAAGAATCAGGGAAGTCACATCACTTATCAAAACCGATAGTCAAAACCAGTTTGTGACATGGAACTTTTCGTCAACAGGGTAATAAAATAAATGTAACCCAGAGTTGTGCATGCATTTGTAATTGTCAATAGAAGAATTAAATATGAAGGTTTTCTTTATTAATCGGATTGTTCATTAAAGATTCAAAAGCCTAACTCTTCGAATTTTTGTGAAAATACTAGGCATAATTCTCAGGATTGCATGAAATCGAAATATATCTCGCGTAATGCTACCTGAATAGTTCACACAGAATTGCCCGGAGAGGATTCACAACGAAATTTATCGCCAAGTTGATCACAGCAGCTAAGAGTTTTGGTAGAGCAGTTAGATTAATTGCATCGAGTTGGTATGTCAAGAATGGTGACTTGACAACAGTTGTTCGGAAGCATATATTGGAGCGAAATTCATAAATGTATGATTGGACATTTAAATTATTGAAAAAAGGCCGATAGGCTTGGAATCAGTTGCGTGAATCAATGTTTAACACCGGTGTATTTTGCTATGAAGATCGAGATGTTTCCCGTAGTTTAGTGGCACTGGTTTCTTCCGCTACTAAATAATCGCTCTAACCTGAGCATAACTGAAATTCAGTGTGAAATATCCGGTGGTAGATAGTACCAAAAAGATTCGTGAATTGTTCCCTAATAATTAGAAGTTCTCCCCTCTGTCAGTAACGGCTTTTATACCCCACATCTCTCTGATCACATATCTCACATCAATAGGACAGATTGATCGGTCTACTAATCTTTTGGTCCCTTTCAGTCACGGCACAAATGAGAGTTTCCTTCATTTTATTGATGTTATCAAAGTCGCAAATGAAAAACATTTATGACTTCAACGCTGAGCTTAACAACAATGATGTAAGAGAAGACCGGGGAATGTCTGTCATTACGTTTCTATCGATTTTAGTGAGGAGAACTGAGGCCAGGATTAGCGGTAAAATGTGCTACCAAATTGGTATACTCCTCACTTTCATTTGCCCTATTAGGTTGCAAACAGAATCATTTGATTCATTAATAACTCTACCTTAGTCTGGTCACTTGCTCGTTATCCTAATGTCAACAATACTCCTGTTTTATTTGATTCATCGTCAGTTTTTCTGGTACCAAACAAACTGTTGCTCAGTTCTTGGCAGCTGCAGTGGAGCTAATAGACAGATGGGGCATTATTTTCTCTAAGATTTCAGGAAAATAAACGATATTTTATCCAGGTTTTCTTCACGCAAGTGAAACCAACTTTTCTTTCAAATATAGTCTAAAATCGTTGGTTTCCCGATAGGAAGTTCTGCTGTTGATCGTATTCACTATTTTATTTCGCTTATAACTTAATCACTGGAAAATGAAAAAATCTTTTGGCTTCATTGGACTTGGCTTCTAAACAAAGAATTTAAGATATTTATCGATGACGAAAGCCTGTCAAACTGTGGCAACTACGGTATGATGACTGGTTGCTATGAGCCATGCTTGTGAAATTCATATGCCAACGCTGAAAGTCGCAAAAGCTTTGGTCGTTTGGATAAGTTTTCTCTCTAGTTTTTACCATCCAACTGTCAATTTATGTTTTCAATACTTACATTGGTTAATTTGTCTCATGGAACGTGAGTCATATCACGAACTTTTTGTAATGATATAATTCTGTACTACGGCGTGCAGAAAATCTCGCTTGAATATACACTTTAAGCACATGGCGACTTGACAAAAATATGAAATAGCAACCAATATTTTCTCGTGAAGTCATTTGACAATTTGTCTGACATGAACAGGATTTCATTTCTGGCGATTGATTCATGTTTACACAACCCTCCAACTTTAGCCAATGGAACACCAACTTCATTATCCCAATGTGAACCTTTAATTACATGGGATGTGTTGTAGCACTGTAATTTTTCCAGGGTCGGGTTTTGCTAGTTCTTTTCTGCAGCAGCAAGGTATTAAAAACTGACGCATCAGACACGCCCAGGAAAGGACCACATAAATGAACTTGTAAGAGCATAATCAAAACGCTATTTGTGCACAAAACGTGAAGCAGAGATTTTTTTTTTCAATTTACCAGCAATGGACGCACACGCACACAATTTCGTCTCAGTGTTTTCTATTACAAACCGTCCTCGTTTGTTTGTTGTGAGTACCACGAGATGATTTGTCTGTCAAATATTCTCGGACCACATCGGTTAGTTTAACAATAAACAACCACGGTAAGCAAACTTTTGTAAGAAAGTTTGAAGTCCACGAAACATGGACACAGGCAATCCGGTCCGGAAGATGTTGTCGCGAAACATTGAGTCAGACCCATCGTTCCACTTTAATTGCCAGCTTGCTGTCTTTCTCTCGCGCTCTTGTTCGCCCAAAATCACCTACTTAAGAACCTTATAATTATTGTTGTTTTATTATTTTTGAACCAGAACCGTCATTTTCATAGTCCTAACCTGGTCTGCGATAAGATCTTAAATCCCAGCACATCATTCGGAGCAACTCTCAGCCGTAAACCTCTGCGCCAGCTGCCTCAGACCAAAACAGATGTTTGACAAAACTGTCTTTTTTGAATTCATTATAACATACAGCAAACGCTCATATTATGCCTGCCACTAAGAGACAACATTTTTGTCGCACAAGAGTCTACACTGATAAACTTGAAAGGTTCAAGTGTACTTGTCCAATTAGGACCTGTGTTGGACAGGAAGCGAAACGATTGGCTCGACAATAATTTTGTTCTCTGATTTTAAGCACCCGGTTGTACGAACTGTAGGAGGAAATGTGATTGAAAAAATAACCCAAAATTTTGTCGCGAAACGGCGTATTCCTCTTCTAGTTTGCATAGAGTTTGACATCATTTTTTTTACCTACAGTTTTTTCTTTCTTTTATTAATAATTTTATTCCCCTAGGGACAAAAGTATGACTTTGAAAATTTTACCAACTTTAAACAGCTGTCTGAGTTTTGCACGTGGCGATTAGTAAAACCCCTGCACCTTGTTGATCAGATAGGTTTTAGAAACCGGAATTTATCCGTGTCTAATATTCTTCGTGAGTTTGTCGATCTGCGGATCCGTTGCCTTTATTTGAATTCCCGGTTAAGTTTACCATCCCAGTGACTGGACCAAAAAGTCAAAACATTCGCAGTTGTAGTATTTATTGACAATCACTTGATTAAAGGGACTACGGTTGTCAGAGGTTTTGCGCATAATTTTTGCACCTTGGAATTTTCTATTAGATATGAATATTATCAAGTTATTTTTCTGAAATCATAAGGTAAAGAATTTTCTATTAGTCTTTAGTTCTCATGCATGTATGTGGATACTTGACCCATTTGGAGTTTGCGCTTCTTTTCTTGACAGCTTGGCAAAACGCCCGTGGTTTCCATCTCTCTTCATGAATCTCCTTTCCTGTTTCTGATTAGTGGCTTTTCTTCTTCTTCTGCCGCCGCAGACGAGATTTATTATGAAAGCTAAGGAGAAGGTTGACTATGTCATTAATAAGGCGGATAGATTACCGGCCCAATCACGAAAAGATTAACGTTTAATTTTATGTAGATTAGGCAAATATAATTCGAAAAATCATCAACACCTTTTAGATCAAAGATTGGATGGTATGTATGATAGGTAGCGCATGACGGAAATTCGCGGTCTATTTTTTAATCGTGTTCAGGAAAAATTTGAGTTGGTCGGTGCTTCGACTGAATTGTCACTCTCGTTAGGTGATGGAATTCCGTCGGATTTACGGAATCACAACTTTTATCACTGAGTTATGTTCGTGACCATATAATTGGGAAGTTGTTTATCCATCACTAGTTAGGCATGAGTTAGGCTGTTCGATTCTTGATTACGAAAAAGCCACGACACTATCTGACAGAGCTAGCTTGGCTTTGCTTTTTTCCGAAACGCGTTTTTTCTTCCGATCAGAAGGCAACTGTCAAAGAAAAGATATCTGGGATAAATGGAGGACAGCTAGGGCGAATGGCATCTCCTCGCAAGATTATAAATTCTGTTCACGGACATAAATGCCTACACTCAAAAATTCGTGCATGCCTGGAAAACTATTTAATAAGTAGTTTCTCAACGCTCACCACAAACGAAAGAGACTAAATGACTTTCCATGATAATTATCAAAACCGAGTCATTTGATTGTAAAACTTGCCTAGAGAAAAACTACCCACGGTAGTCGAAACGTTGGCACATTACATCTACCAACTGCTATGTTATTAACATTTTATCATTCACAATTAAACTAATACATGGCGCATCAATTTTTCGACACACTCCTTACGTCGGGTTCACTGACAGAGTAAAAATGACATATCAATTTCTGTGTTACATAATTTTCTTAGCGGAGGCTAACAGTTTCTACTAAACATGTTAACGGAATTAGTATCACCTAGGTCAGTTATTTCATCGCCTACTTGTGGTAAGAAAATGCTTTTCTGGTGGTTGACAAAAAACTCAGCTAAAAAATAGAGTCTTGGTCAGAGTGGAAAAGGAATCTCACCTTTTTCGGTGACCAAGTGCCCTTTGACACAGTCTACCAATGGAGCACATCATCTATGACCATATTCATGGTCCTAAAACCGGTTCTAACCGGTCCCCGACCTTGGCTCTTTGGAAACGAAGCGCACGTGGTTTGATTTTGCCGAGTCAAAAGTAACTGCGACTAATCCGCAAATCGACCATGGAGTCTTTAGATTGGCACTGCCTATTTCGAAGTAAAAATGAATCAGCCTATCGATCAATGCTGTTCTGATTTTAATCTCCGTTCTTCTCGCCCGCTCTTTTTAAATGTTATTTAACTAGTGGGATTGTGTAACAGTCACACATTTTCTGTATGAACAAATCATTCACATGAGTGTTCACAGAAATCTCCCGATGTCTCGTCTCTTTCCTCTCTAATATTTTATCCCTACGATAATTGATTGAGCAATAAGAAGTGAAATAATCGCTAACTTTGTCCGATTGCGCCAGACGAAATCTGAAGTGGTTTGACGCTTTCGAGTGTTTGGCCGAAGAGAGAAATCGTTGCTCTGAATACAATGTGCACTTGCATTCCGGTTAATCCACCTATCTATCTACCTATCTATCTACCTGCCTACTTATCTGCCTGCCTACAGTCTTATCGACCGCATGATCAAACATTTCTAGATTACATAGCGTTCGTCCTGTCGAGCGAAAAGATTAATGCGCTTTCACACTGCTTGCCGCGTAGCCGTGGTGGGGGTTTGAATACGAAGTCAGAAGAAACCTGTGAAGGTCGATGCGAAGTTTGTAGGTGCACAAAAAATAACTCAACACTAATCATCTCAAGCGCAAAAAGTCGTAGGCTATTTCCGTATGCCACCCGTGGCAAATCCCAGGGGGAATGCAAGAGTAAACATCCGATCGTCGAAACCAAAGGTGTCGAGTAGTTTGTTAGTTCGAATAGGTAAAATGATTTTGGCTTCAAACGTTTGAAAAATCCCACAAAACACATTGAGAACAACACAACGTGGCGAACAAGTTCGTTCTCAGTTATTCGTATTCATGCAAATATAAAAAGATTTTTATCCACTCTACTAAGTGTGAAAAAATCATGTAGAATAAACGGCCTTTTGCACTGGTTCTGTCCGGAATGAGCGAACTGAACGAGCTTGTAGTGTCGAGTGAATTGCGCTAGACCTGATCATTCTAATTCATGATTGAAATAGGTTTATTGAGCGATAGGAATGTGAACTAGATTCAGTAACTTGTCAGTCATCAAATTTGATTTGGATCCAAAAACGGGAAAATAAAGAAGCTGCACACAAAACTGGACTGTGCTCAGCCGTCTATCAGATTCGTTGGTTTCAGTTAATTAAATAAATATTGTTGTTACTGTAGGTAGCAATTGGAAAATCGCTTCGTGAAATACCTTTCCCTAACGGTTATTGGTACTTTGGATAATAATGAAGGTGGACGCACAGGAATCCCTTCAGGTTTAATTTTTTCATTCTGATTGTAGTCTGTGCAAACGCATTAGGTTGATGCACGTAGTCAGCACTGTTCTTGGTGAATGAGGCAGTCTGACAAGAAGTCTCGGGCCTATTTAGTTGCATTCTCATGGAAACAGCACACTAGTGATTCGACAAACCGCTCATTTTGATTTCTGTGTGCACAAAGCATAAGCATCATTCAGAATTTTGGTGGACCGGAATTCAGAGGCTGGTGTTTTCTTACCACGAGACGCCAGAATTTTTGTATCACTTGGTGTAGCGGAAGTTTCTGGTGGAATGAGCAGTGCAGGCGCCAATTAAATCTGTACCCCAAATGTTAGTTCTAAACAGGAAACCATAATAAAACTATTGCAACCGAATTTTTCGTGTGCTTTTTGGAAGCATACCCCAAGTGGAGTTGTCAAATGCAATTCCAGTGTGTCTGGCGAGCTGAAAGCTAGGTTTTATTTGTGATTGATCAAAAACCCTTTAACACGAAACCAAGACTCATAATACCATCGGCCTGCTGATGAACTCCATAGGGCCACGTGCTAATGATTAGTTTCATCCCGTTTTTACGTCACGGGATCTTATCTTCAAACTATATTTTAGTCTGGCAATATTTTAAAAGTGAGCTGGTCATTTGCATAGTAAAGTTAAAGTAGTGTGGATACCAATCTCTATCTGTGTACTTCTGAATTTTGTTCAGGATGGAGTAGAATCCGATTAGATTTTATTTAACCTTCTAATAAGAAACCCTGTACCATTTCCTTATCATTGTCACTGCTTAGAATGAGGATTTAATTTGTAGCCTAAAGCTCGGGCGGCACAATCCTTACATACTAATCTCACAGACTTCATGTCATTAAAATACTAAGTGAATAACGAGAGTGACCTAGATGTACACTGAGAAAAATAGTTATCCTTTTGGGATAGCCCTGTTATTCACTCCCCATCCGAACGAACTGAGGAAGGATGCTGTTTTGTTCGGACATTGAGGTGTTTAGTTTCAAGTACGAATAATGTCGGTTGCTTGTTCACTATGTACGTACGTCAATAAGCTCCATGACCTACTGCAAAATTCGATGCAAAAAAGAACTGCTTACAAGGAGCTTCATTCGCAATTGTGATAAATTCACTAGTCCATTGAATTTCTGTTACGGACTTGTGTCCCATGATTGAATTTTTAGAAGTTTAAGCCAAGCGAGTCTCTGTTCTACTTTCCAAAACTCTATTTAACTATCAAATAATTTGGAAATAAAGTCGACAAAATAGAATCACTACTAGATTCGGAATAGCCCAAGTAATATGACATCGCAAAGTACTTTCACGCGTGAAATGAAGCAACACTGCTCGTTCACCGGTCTGTTGTTCACAACGCATTAGCCGGTTTTGCCATTCACTCATTTGTCGTTGCCCGTTATTCATCTTTCTTTCCAAAATTTGTGTTCTTTCGTGTAGCCATGCAGCTAAGCTAAAGTGCCCCTTGTTATGTCTGCGTGTGTGTGTGATGGAAGATGACTAAAGCGAGGATCAGAGGTACGAGTGGAAACTTTTTGTTAATCTTTTTGACGCCCATTTTTTTTATTTCTTTCATTAGTGAAATTATGATGTCAATAGTTTTCAGGACGGGGTCCAAATCAAAAGAGATTTGCCAAGTTAGGACGCATACCCGCTACCTTCAAATCCAAAAGCCACGACCCTATCCGTCTGACCACCGACTGATAATGTGGTACTAGATCTATTAGTTAAATGCATATCAGTTTGCTTCTAACATTTGAAACGCAACATAGAAATAATTTCAAAGCATAGAGAGAAGATCCGATTAAACTTAACAAGGTTTTTAGGAAAATGTCAACACAAAGCCATAAAAAAGTGGAATGAAACAGGAATTAACATCTTGCCAGAAACAAACGTGAATCTTTCGCAATACAAATAAAAAATCAGGGAGCTAACATGAAGAAACACGAGCACACATGCACAAAAATAATCCACCTATTCAGCATTTTCTTTGAAATTGCCAGTTTCTTACGACCAGTACTGCAGAGATAAAAAAACTGTTCAGATGAACAAATGTAAAAAATTTACTGCAATCGGTTCATGGAACGTAATGGACGCCTCATCAACAATCGCCAAACAAAACCAATGTGACAAAGGCTAAGTCAAGAAACCAAGGACTTTGAAAATTTCCGTACACCTCGTGAATAAGCCGGGCTATTGATTTTGTGGATCGCTTGAAAGTGCATACTAGCCTTGGGCACTGTGAAGCTGATGGATTTCCATCCCTGTTGTCACACGGTCTTATTGATAAACTCTGGTAATTATGACCGATGTTCATCGACCGATTTCCAGTCTTTAGCTGAAGTCACGGGTGCCATTTCGTGACCGGATGAGCTGGGCCTGATCTCGTTTGCAGGACCGGACACGAATTTGTGTAACTCATGTGCAGACACTCTGAGAAGACCAAAGTACTTTGCTCATCTTTTTCTACTGTCAAACAGCTCATTGTGAACTGAACCTGATAGTTGCCAGGATAGGAAATTTGTTCTTTACTATTTCGGGCAGAAAGATCGGTTGACTGGGATGGGTATAAGGTTTCTTTTTATTAGCCTAAAAAGGTACTGAATTGTCTGAAAGAATTACGAATTAAGCTGCTGTTTGGCGGAAGAGAACAGCATCTCGTAGGAAGTAGAATTAGATAAATCGTCTTCAAAATACTCACGCATTCAGTAATTTGCTCTATTTTTCAAATGATTAGAACACACGGGAAAGTTAATTCGTGAGTGAAACATGTAAACAACCAAAATTTTTTCAAGTCAGTGAGCCAAATAATCATTAATTGATGCTTATCCAAACTATATGGGATAGTCACAATGATAAACTCTTGATCAAAGTTAGACAAAAAAACAAACTCACTCAATAGAAGTGTAACTCCGATATGGCTGACCGCACCGGGGTTAGATTATGTACACTGGTGCTTTTTCTCCCAAAGTACACGAATGCTGAAGGTCCACTAGAACACAAAAACCACGATGACTACGATTTAGCAAAATAAACTTGTGCGAAAACGATATCGGTCGGTGGGTGGATAACGCAGCGAGTGAAAATAAGTAGGACGAAAACAGACAAAAAAATGGAAAAATGGGGTGATTGCGAAAGTGCGGTTTTTTGTTTTTACCCTTGTGGAGGTCAAATCATGTCTACAAAATAGCATGATAAAATAGACTTCAAATTCGTCAAATCAAGTGCTGCTATCAATGGAATTGGTTTGCCTAGTTTTGTCTACGCCTAACTGCTTGAATCGGATTACACGTTTATTTTCTGTTTTCTCCCGCGGGCAAATTGCGAAAGGACAGTGATTGGAGAAAAAACTAAAAAACCTCCCACCGAACTTTCAATATTTTCTGCGCCAAATTATTCTGATCAAAAAGGACTGACGAAGACATGACTAGTAATAATGGCCATCGAATTTGGCTGAATTAATCTGGTTGGTTCTATCTTAGAACCGATGGAGTGGGCCATAATCGAAGAGGGAAATGGATTTGAGAAGAAGATGATTAGTCAATCGTTTGCAGTTTTTGATAAGTACTGTGGGAAATAGTGGTTAATTTGAAAAAAATTAGCATTCCTTAAATTAAATTTTCCATTGAGATTTTTCCTTACCACTTTGAATTATCGTGTTTTGTTAAGCTTGGGCATTAGCGCATATATACATATACATATACATATATCGGTGTTTATTTATTCGTATACCTTAGTAAAAAACAACGGATTTGTATAACAAATCCTTTTTGGAAGGTGAAGTATGCGTAGGAGGGACTGGTGCATACCTGGGATCAAAAATTCCCATATTCGCTGTGCTCTATCCAGCATGAAAAGATTTTGAATCTCTGTCAATTGGCAATGACAGTCACATTTGTTTCAATATGGAATAAAAACATGGTTTGAATGGTGTATCACATCTAACGTAGCAGACAACTTTTGTAAGAGTGCAAATGGATATTGCTTTAGGAGTACTTCATATGCCTGGTCGATTTTTCGTCCTCGAAGAGTTCATTGTTAAGTATGGTTTATTGATGACTCACATCAGCCGCGCTATGACTGTACCGGGCTCCATTTGTTCAAGAGCTTTCTCGCCTCATGACCTAAAATCCGAATAAATGCACCCAGGATTTATGTTAACCTGAATAAGTCCCAACGAACCGAGTTAGGAGAGCGCAGCTTCCTGAAAAATGTCTGCATTAGGCTTTGGCCATCTCCCAGGATTATATGGATCGCATCTTTGTCAGCAATCAGTACCAAGTGTCCCACTTGTTCTTTCGCTATTTCAAAATGTTGGTCAGCTGCAATGCATTTGGGGCTACTGGCAGGCATTGTCAAATCAGTGAGTTTTCTAGTCTATTTTTTAACGATCAAACAATAAAGTTTTCAATCTATCGGTGAGTCAATTATTAAATTCATAGTCTTCACTATCCGTTTTTATTATAACCAGATAAAAAGTAAGTCATGCTTTGCTGGTATTGTACAACCGGAGGAGGTAGCAAATAAAAGACTATAGCTCAGAAATAGGTTCTAGAATCTGTTAGTCAGCATGGCAGACATTCCGTAGTTTTCTTCCTCGAACATCTGCTTGTAAGAGATATTGTTTAGCAGCACACCTCATTGGGAATTCAAACGTGTTTTACTTGCATCACGTAGATACTAGATTTTGTGCTAGCATCACTCAGGTACTTCGAGGACACCAAAACTAACGATTATCACACTGACTGCATGCGAGCAATTAAAAAAATGAAGATTGAAATTCCCCATGTGTTACTGGAAATAACGATGATTGAATAAAAATGCCACTTTCCGCTTGAAAAATTAAATTCAATGCTTAAGGTTAGAAGGAAGCAGTAAACCGTTACTTTCCGTTTCAGTAATGAAAAGTATATGATCACGTTCATTCCGGTGGGCGTCATTCAGTTTGACTTTTCATGTTTCACTAAGTGCTCTCCTACCTACCGTCATCCATAGCAATCCCACTTAGGCCTCATATGAGATAGGAATCTCAGAACGAGACTTTCGAGTCAAGTTAGCACGAGTAAATTTGAAGTTTCTTCATCCTCATTAGTAGATATAAAACCAGAATAGCAAAAAAAGAAAACACATTTGAGCAAATGCACTCATGTTCGAGTGAAAGTAAACCACTTTGAATTTCTGTGGATGCTTACCGATAGTCAGCAAATGGTTGGAATGCAAACAAAGGAAGCAGGGTAAACAGATGTGTCAGCAGATAGGACTCAGAATTTCGAGCATATCGACATGGTTGGTGCACATTTTCGGGTTTAGTAAGCTCACATTTTAGAGGTGACATTTCCACACTTGCCTCTCTTGTTAGATCGGTACATTTTCATTCTTATTTAAGGTTTGTTGTTGAAACCCCTGGGAAACAACTAAACAACACAGGAAGTAGATAAAAATGCATGCCGTTACCCATTTAGAAATTGCCACATGGAGAAATGATAGTAGTCAAACATGTTCTATACTTTGAATTCCCACCTTGGAGCTCTGTGATTCAAGTGTTTACGCTAAAACAATCATCGACTTTAAGATAGTCATGGATAAAACTTCTCAAACCAGGTTTTCAAGCCAGAACCAGTCTTGAGCAAGTTTTATCTTTTATCTTTTACTTCCTTTATTAATGAAACAATAATGTACATCAGTTTCCAAGAAGGGGGCCGCGGCCAGCAGATGACTTCCAAGTGGGGAAGTTGACCGGCAGTGGGAGGATTCGAACCCGCGACCTTCACTTTCAAACGCCACGATCTTATCCACTTGACCACCGCCGATAATAACCGAAAGGTCGACAAATTACCAAGTAGTTGGTCTCCGCCGTGTTTCATTTTACAGGGCCCATCCGTCTTCCGATGCATTGCGAACCGAACTCGCTTCGGGTACAATTATTCATACCACCAATCAAAAAGTTCTTTACTTTATAATTAGAACAATAATGAAAAGATTAAGGGATCTTGGAGCGTTACATCATGATCGACCCTAACACCCAAGTGGCTGAGGCCGTTATACAGCTTACTCGACCAGTATATGCCTAATGTCTCGATGAATTGAGGCGGATAATTTCGAAATGTTAATGGATGGAGTTATTAAGCCCTTGCAGTCCACGTGCGCCTCATTCGTTGTTTTGGTCAAAGTGAAGTCTAGGGTCCTGAGGCTGTGCATCGATTATTACTGACTGAATTAGTCGATAAGCAACGATGACTTACCCTTAGGTGCATTAACGATGCCTTAGATATTGTGGTTGGTTCCATGTAATTAATTAGATTAAAAATAGTATCACGGCCTTGGCATGTGCAGTTGCATTCAAACGAGAAGACCGAGTTCTGCAATCCAACTGATGTGCACGAATTTCAAACTATACCCTTTAGACTGGCCATTATACCCGTAAATTTCCAAAGAATAAATAGGCACAGCCCTCGGTGATCTGACAGTAATGCTGTGCCCGGTTTACCAAGAATAGCTTACCGGGTACTTGGTGAAAATTTAGGTAATTTGAGGAAGTGACCGCAGGTTTTGCAAAGTTCTAGATTGAAGATAAATCCGGTTAAATCCAAACTGTTGAAATGAGGTGACCTTAGTTTGCATTCCACTCAAAGCCACTTTAGCTGAGGCTCGTGAAGATACACAAGTGAAATGGTGTAAGTCATAACACGTCCTGCGTAACCGCAAGGATTGGCAATTTTTTTAAGTTTTCGAATCATTTCTGCCGTATCGGATTTATCTCGATGAATCTGCGTATCACGGGATTATTTTCCACTTACCTGAAATCCATTAAGGCTGTAATTTTTTGGAACCGACAGATTGTCCAAACACTCCGCAAGTATTATTGGTGAAAATAAATTTGGCCCAGGAGTCTTTTCGATCAAAACTTCCTGGGCCGTTGGTCTTTCCATGACCGTTTCAACAATTAACTTTTGGAAAATTCACGGAATTAGTTTAGCAATGTGCAGCTAGATAGTGCAGTGAACTCGATGATCGGTTCCCTAGCAGTAATACCAATTATGTATTTTGGTCTGCTAACACATGAGTGTTCATTGGCCTATTACCTGCTACGACAGTTGAGGCCCCCCATACTGTGTCGAAGCATAGGTAATTTAAGGATTCATTATATCTAGGAATAAAACCGCAAGTTTTCTGGGCCCATAATGATCGTCCTATCCTGTCTTTCTTTCGGGACTATTTTAGTGTCCCTAATCATCATTCCCGAAGTTAATTTCGTTCATGTAAACCTATCTCGCTTTGATTACAAAATGCAATCGTGTGGCCACTAATTTAGCATTATTTCTTTAGTAACTCTATACACAATTATTTTTCAAGGAAGGCAGTCGATGGCTATTAGGAAAACAAGTACACCTTCCGCAAACCGATCTTTTTCCCAATCCGTCTTATTGGAACTCTCCTGATTTAGTTTGGCTTTTCGGTTCGGTACGAAAATTCAGAGCTAAATTGTCCAATTAACAAGCCAGCTGGTGTCAACAGAATTCATATAGTGTTAATTTTGACTAGATTTTAGCTTCGGATATGAAATTCAAAGCAAAACGCTTCGGTAATTTGTGGATGGAACGTGTATCCCGGCAAGAATAACCGGATATATCAGTTGTTCGTCTGTAAGACTATGTAAGCGACTGCGAAGCCTCGTTGTAACTGTCTAATAAAACTTGGGTAGTACTTGCATTATTCAGTTTGATTCGGGTTCCTGTACTCTGATGTACTTTGAAGTTGTGAAATATTGTTTTTACCATCAAAGAATATTGTTATTATTGCAGTATTAGTATCACTGCTCTCCTGGGTTCATGAACATCCGCTTTATACGCCTTTTCGAGTTCAAGTACACTTGCAATCGACTCCACCTTAAATCGTTGTCAGTGGATATCCAAATTATGTAGGCTTTTCTAGATTTTGATCAAGAGGCCGTCTTAATCATTTGCTCCCGTTGACTACATTCGGAAACCATTTTCTAGAATAGCCTGGAATCCAATTTTGTCCATCATATCGAGTGCCTATTATTTGAGTTCTTAAAATTATTTCCCATAATTTTACGACCATAACTTTTTGAAAAAACTAACTCAAACATTAAATTATTTTGACAGATTTACAAAGATGGATGGAACAATTCCAAGAAGCACGGAAATTCGATGGACTGTTTTCGCCGTACCCGAGAACGTACTCTGAACCTTGGTCTTTCAAGAAGAACTTTACTACCTTAGTATATATATAACCAGAAAGTCTGGGAAAATTTAATAATCAACCTGAATTAGCAGAATAATGAGAACTGGTGGTCGACAGAGTGACATGCCAGGAACAACGCGAGTGTTTACTTGCCAGTCTGGTGAGACAAAGCACTCGGAAGTACCCAACTCCAATCAGTCTAAAAGGAATGATTTGGACACATTACTGGAACTAGGTGAGTTTCACAGAAAGGCTTTATGTTTCCTGGTTGTATGCCCCCACTTTTTAGGTTGGTCCTGAACACTTTTCCGTGGTTAAATAGCATCAGGAAGAAAATGAACTTTCATTCATGAGTGTTTTGCAGTTAGTATAAAGTCATCATCTCGCTTGGTGGTTAGAGAATATGATCTTTCGAAAATTTTGTTACTTCTTATAATTATGCTCAGGATAGTTTCACAAAACTAACTGCACAACTGGTTTGCCATAGGCTTCTCGAAGACATCAGCAACATCAGGTATTAAAATTATTTTCATTAATGCTGAACATATCACAAAGCTCATCGATTTATTGGAAAGGTCCAAACTCAGCTCCCTCCTAATAAACTTCGCTGCATGCAAGCTCGTTTTTCCTTTGCATGTCGCCTAAAGCAAATTAAAAAATCCGGCGTGAAATTTTTCCAGTAGTTCATTTATTTGGACTAATTAACATGAATCTGAGTAAGCATCCGTTCTAAAGATGTATGCTGCGGGCTGCAATTTTGTCCCTGATGAGTGACGTGTTTTGCGTGTTTGTGTAAATGTTAGCAAAAACAAACCACCCATGCGTATAGTCACGCAAAACCAATCGGAAAACTTGTGCAAGCCCTAGTCCTCGGATTTGAGACCACCGTGAATGTTTTCGCGTAAACCTAGCTGCGTGCTTATGTTGGTCTAAAGTGACGAGTCAATTAAAATTTATTGAACAAGCTGCGATCGCTTACTAGTCCCCGACTCCGAGCAATCCCTTGGAACCATACCACGTCGTTTTAACTGAGTGATTTGTGATTTATTCGGAAACGAGGTATAGGATGGAGCAACATCCTGTTAGCGGAAGCGTAGTACCTTAGAAATGCGTTTCGTGTCAAGTGAACCGCTTCGATTTTGCAAGTAGTGGAACAGAACAAATAATTTGAAATGAGGGAAACCAATGGAATGGAAAAGTTAGAGAAAAAAACTGATTAGAACCATGGTGTTCTAAAACGAGTGGTGAAAAAATTGAGTTAATCAGAGGTTTATTTCCTCTTTTTTCGATGGGTTTTCTTTTCACATTGTTTACTTAGGGTTTGCCTTCTTCCCTGATTGCTGCCTTTTCTGGAAACGGGCAGTTAAGCCGTTCCGTTGTTGTCAAATTATGTGATAACTTTAGGATAAAATGTGGTAAAACCGCAGAATACAATCACTCCTCTCCCCCCCCCCAAACTGCCTCTAATGAATAAATACCACACGTGTATCTTAAATTCATAACGCGCCGGAGTATTATTGATGGGTACCTTGGTAAAAAATTGTTACATGTGGACTAACGGAAACTACGACCAATACCTGATGAATCCTGTTTTCTCCCATCGAAGCTGGAGGTTACTGCCAATGTGCGAACTGAGGGTTCATCTTAGACAGTTTGAGGATTCAGTTATTGGTGCGCATTTCATTTTTAGCATTTAACTCGAAATTCTTTCATCATCTTTTCTCAACGTAACCTGTCGCTCATTGCTTCAAATGACTGATCCATTCAGGAGAGAATCAAGCATGGGCCTTCCATTCCAAACGAGTTGGTGCATGCTGCCCATTCCACTAGAGTATTTTTGACGACTTTGTGATGTCTGACAAATACTTACTCAGCATCCGTCACGATAAGCATAAAAGTTCGTTAAACTTGCATCCAAGTTTTGAAAACTTGCAGGAAGGCCACTGAGTGAAGCCGACATTACCAATTAAGGTTACTCCCAAGTTAACTGTTTTCGCAATAATGTTAGGCAGCCGCAACCAGAGTTGGACGTAATTCATCCAGCTTTATACAGCTTGAATTTTCCCATTCTCTTCTATCAGTAAACGGTATTCTCTACTCTTAATGGGAAGCATGACAAAGCCTCATGATTAGAACACCAACCTGACCTTACAGCTGTGCAGTACTCTTTTGGTCTATATGTATGCACACTTTCCGCATAAGGGATGCACTCGAAACTCGTTCAATCCATTTACACCATATCAAATTGGCTGGAGCTCAAAAATGCTCGAACGAACTGGTGAAAAATGTACATTTCAAACTACGGCAGGTAAGTTTTAAATGTCAGCATTCGTGGCAAAACGAGAATACTCATCGATAGTTTACAGGCAATAAAAATTTTTTACAAATAATCACAAACATGGCCGTGAAACAGTACCGAAATCCATCCCAGTAAAAGTACAAAAGGTTCAATAATTTTACTATTAACATCAGTGATATGATTCTATGTGAATACATAGCTTAATTATAAGGTGTTTCTCAGATTAATCATCAAATTCACTAATCCCGTCTATTATTCCGTCATTTTTGTAACCCTAAATCATGAAAAGAGTAAAGTCCTGAAAATCTGTTTTGTATGCGCTTTGTAAGTTTGTAGAGTCGAAAAGCGATTGCTCCTACCCCTTAGGAAATTCTGTTTGGTCCCTTGAAATGAGTGATGCAGGTGACGTAGGACCCGGAATTATCCACCTCGCATTATCGTGTGACTCACATTGACCGCGTGGTCTTACATTTCAGTGGTTAACTTCTTATTGATTATTCCGACCAATCAAGTAAGAAAGTGTTCTTGAATACAGCCGAAGAAGAGACGGCTACTCTCACGACTTACGTCGCTCTACAACACCAGCATTATGAATAATCACAAAAGAAATCCAAGAGGTCAGGCTACCCCCATCTTGGGTTTTTTTCTGTAAATATGGTTGAGTGGTGAAAGTTGATCGAGCTTTCACCTAGCAGAAGGATCTGATTGTTGTAATTTATATATTGAGACCCAGTGCTTCCACAACTGAGTCTAATTTTTATATGTCAACGTCTGATGCTTGAGTTCATGTGATTTCCGAGGAAGCTATCAGGTTATCTGCTTTCCTTAAGTAGATGGCACATGGCTTACCGTTTTTATTTTGAAAGTTTATTTCCATGGGATAATTGGGTCATCTGCTCGTGAAGTGTTGCACCACTTTTGCTTTTCCTAATGTGTGGAGTGAAATTCGTGAACATAGTCTAATACTCTATTGATGTCGGCTTATGGTAACGAGTATATCCCGGAATCCTTGCCACTTTTCGTCGAATGTGAACACCAAGGAGTGGAGCAGATGTTTTCTTCACCAAACCGGTCGTAAACCTTAATTTGGCATGTGTTTCGTTCAATTTTTAGCAGCTCTTGTTCGTCTGAGTTGGAAGGAACAAGGTAATTTTTGTCCACACATCTTTAGTATAGTAATGTGCTGTTGTTGAATTGCTGTGGGTTGTCTTCTGTCACGGTTATCAAATTGTCTATAAACAGTGGGCCCATGGAAAATCTAAGTGTTAACCCATTTCTGGCAGTAAAAGCAGGTTGTTCAAACAATGCAGCTCTTGTCTCCTAAGGCCATTGAAAATTTGAGATGAACGGACAAATTTAGTTATGCTAGTGATTATAGTGACAAAACGTTCACAGCAGGATCGGCATTGTCCGTGTTTACTATCAGTAGCATTGGGTAGCACAGTAAGACATTCTACTAAACGTTTCATGTGCACTGTATTTTGGATTGATTATTAGTACGGAGAAGACAGAATTGTGTGCGGAATTTTATGACCACTGAATACGAACTATGGGAATATTTCATAGTCCGATCCAATCGGGCTGCTGAACGGTGCCCTTATGCTGTGATACAAAGTGTAGTTGGATAGTGGATGAGAAATCAGTTGAAAAAGGGACAAAGGCTTCTAGTGACCATCAAACAAATTGAGAAGAAATCAAGTTGTTTTCCAGACTGTCAAAACACTTATAACTTATTGACTTAAAATATTGTGAACACAGACAGACTGAGTTTACTGATAGGCGCTTGGTTACTTCGTTGTTCTGGTGTAAGCCATCAACCAAGCCCTTCGAGGAGAGGGTGTTGCCTCATTAGAGTCAAGTTTGCATGATTCGCCTTGCGTTTTGTTTGTCACAGTACTTGCAGCAAGACGGTAAGTAAACATTCTTCCATTACTTTGGATTTTGTATGGCAAACACTAGAAAACGAAGTGTTTTCTGCAGGTACAATCAAGACCACAGCCTGATCGCGTAGTGAAACCAACTCGCATGTGTTGTTTCAATCAGGCAAAATAATCCCGCCCCCAACGGGGAAATTCCACTCGTTTTTACTTCACTCAGCTTGTATGGAAAAACGCCGTCATCAACAGCATCATCATTTATCCGTGGAAACAGTGAACATGCAATTAGGGAAGCAAATGAACAGGTGCACTTGATGCTAAACATCTGTCTCTTGGTTGTTCATTTTCTTAACCGTTCCGTCTGGAAGCACGGAGAGCACAAATCCGAAAAGGTGTCTGTCCAGTCGTGCCCCGTGTCGCGATGCTATTGGAAAAATGGACACGTGCGTTTGTGGTTTCTCGTCTATTTTCTCACGTGTACTTGGACATGAGACATCCCTTTATCCCAGAGTTGTTATCTCTTTCGAAAACGAGTGATATGCCAGTAATATCGTGATCGAATACAGCATCCCTTTCCGGTATCCGATTCATCTGAACGAATGTATTTGGAAGCATCCTCAATTTTTTCATGTCCAAGCGAATTTCTGTTCACTGTGCAAATTCACTTCGAGCAGTATTGTCATCTATCTTTGTGGGCATGAATAAAAATAAAATTATCGATGTGTACGGGACGGAACTAATCGTGGCAAATATTTACTCTCATTCCGTCTTTTAGTCCGGATTTGTACTATTTTATTTTTTGTCATTTTCTTTTTTCAACCTGTAGGTGCATTCCACTATCCGTTAGATTTGAATACGGCCGATGTGAAAAATCATGGCACGAACACGATTCGAGCACTGGCGGACATGTTCACTTGCAAGCTGTCCAACTTTCCGGTCACTGTCGGAATTTTCACTGCACAAAATGACAAAGAATATCTCTCTCGACTGGCAGGTAAAAAGCCATATAATATTTGGCTGGGTCCATAAAATCCACCGCAGTTAGACTGTCTGTTCACGATAACAATTTACATAGCGAGGGTCTGAAGTTTCCCAGTCATACATGTGCATCTTTCGCTACCAAGTCTCACTGAAATATTTCTCTTAACCATTATCAAGAGATTGTCGAACTGACCGTAGGAATGCTATGCGGAGCCAGTATATTGTTTCCAAAAGGCGAGGAATCTCTAAAAATTAGACGTGGGATGAGTTAGGCAGTTGGATGAAAGGGGGTGCTATTCTGTTAGATCGACGTCACCTAGTCAAATTGTGGTCCTGTGAAATCAGTGCTGATTTCTTTCGAAAGTGTGAAACCAGTTGTTGATTTTGTTCAATTTTTTCCACTTTATCTTATCTGCATCCGATGTGAAGGGCACAAATTCATGAGCATATTCTTCAAAACCTTATAAAGGGGAATTGTTGTTTGTAGATTGTTTTAAGAGGACACATTTTTAGATCCCGTTGGATGGTCTAAATTAGGAACAGTCGTTCAGATGACATTGATTCCAATACAAATATCAAAGGCCATTCCACAAATGTCTTACTTGTAATCACTTTATAGAGCTAGACCTCACGCAGTTGGCTGTAAATTGTCAGTATTCAATTCATTATAGCACAACAAAAAGAGTGATTGGTTCTTTTCGGATATCACGGGAAATCACTTGAATATATTTGGTCTGAAGCAAAAAGAAACTGAAAATAACCACGTTCAAAATAAAATCAGTCCATTCTGATTCTCTCATAAAATTAGTCCGGTTTTTCGTTGTAGAATGAGCACAACAGAGATACCTGTTATTGTTTGCTTCAGAGGATATTACTGTCTGTCAAATCCGGATTTAATTGCTTAAATGAAACCGCGACCAGGATACTGATTTTGTAAAAAGAGAGTTAGTTCTTCGTGGGTATGTTTTTAATTTAGCAAAACTAGGATTACTGGTGTTACTACTACTAATTGCAGTAGCAGCAGTAGTAACGTTAGTAGTGGGAATAGTAGGGGTACTTGTGTTTTAGTTGTATTTCTGATAATGGTATCGAAGTGTTGTGAATTGTGGATACTACAATAGATGTAAGTAAAATTCATTAGCCCAGGAGTTAACGCATGGACAGCAGAATTGTGTCCTATAGATAAAGCAATGCAGAGTTTGAAAATTCAGTAAAAAATGACAAGACGGAACCAAGAAATGAAAGAGCAATCACATGTATGCGATCGAACAAAACAGACATTCTGATAATTTCAAATGAATTGGTTTGTCTTTGAAAACGCTTTTTGATAAAACTGAACAGTCTTCTCCGGTACAATTCTCGTGCAGTACAGCAGTAGTTTTTATATTAGCATTGGCAATGCCAGCACAAAAGTAGTTTTCGCTTTTTGTCCAAGCAAAACATTTTATAAACTGAGTTTTATTACGATACACTAATCACGATTTCAAGGCGAAAGGATATCAAGTATCGCCCTGAAGATTTCTTCGTGTGTTTGGTTCCTTTGAGTCCGCCGTGGAGTTTTAACTTTTTTACTAACTCGTCGTGCTATGAAACTTTGAAAACAAAATAATACATATTAAATATCTCCAGCATTGGGGAATGGTATATTTTTGGTATAACGTTTGAATCTAATAAAATCTATGAGAACCTAGAGGGCTATTTCACATTCCATTTGATTATAGATGTTCTATACATTTTTCTTGTTTGTTTTTGTTGCTAAAGTGAGATTCATGCGAGTATACTGGGCTCGCATAAGAGAATTTGGGAGCAGTTCGCATTATTCGATTATATATTGTAATGACAAAAAATGAAAAACCTTAAATCCAGTCAACATCTACAATGCATGGAACAAGAAGTTAATATCTACAGAAATTTTCGACATACTGAACTGGTGGAACCAGATGACATGACTGTTCAAAAAGAGGCACTTGTCCAAGAGTTGTAGCTTATGATTTATTCATTGCAGATCTGGCCATCCTTTTGGCAGCCAGAAAGTTGTGCTTTATGGATTTTTTCAAGGTAGACAGAATGAAAAATAACGTGAATCTCGTTCCAGTCGGTATTGCCATACTCACAAAGATATCACCGATAGGGCAGCATGGATATGGATTCGGCAAATTTATGATGAATTCATGATAGCTTGGTGTTCACAAACCGATGAAATGCGAAAACCCCAGTTATTCTAGAGAATTTCATTAGTTTCTCAATTGCTAACCGTGTTTGAAAAAGGGAAGCGATTTTATTTGTTACGATGAGTGATAAAGCATGGTACATTCTGTGTACACGTGATTTTCTGCATTTACGTTGAAACAACCCTCGGTTTGTGAACATTTTATTTGTTCATTGTAAATTGTGTAGATAAGACCAAAAATGAATGTGTTCATGGATGATTCGTCTAAATCGAGTCCAGTCGAGTTGACTAGACGGCATTTAGCAACTCAGCATTGTTGTGAGATTGTTCTAAGCTTTTCTGCGTTCTGATAAAGGAATATCAGTGGCAGCCGTTTACAAACCGTTTTTTATGCATGAACAACTACTGATGCATTGACTTAATGATCACAGTGAAAGCTTTCATTCAAGACATTTTGTAATGCTATGGTATTGCGCGACTGGTGACTAAAGTGCTCTGGCGAAGTGTAAACAAGCGGGGCTTGTAAAGTCCTTTAGAGGTGTACCCGGACATAGCTGACCCCGGCACTAAATTGTCCATCAAATGAACTGTGTTTGCTTGTTCTGACGTTATCATTATTTTTAGTCCCCAGGATGAGATGTTTTGTGTCATTTTTGAAAACCGCTTTATGCCGTTAATCTGCTCTTGTTTGGAGCTCGCTGAATGCTATGCTTATTATCAATTCTACTCAATCTGTCATTCCTCATTACTGGCATTTATTGAAGAGTCTTCCGGATCTTAAGTGCGAATTTTTACTACTATTGTTAAACTCAAGTTATCAAACTTTAACTGAGACTATATGGAAATTGGCAAAATATTTCTGATGCTCCTGAAAACGACACGACTCAGCTAAATCAATTACTTTGCAATCCAGTGCCAAGATTACCTTTCACTCATTCACTAAGTTATAGACTTGGATTTCGCATCCCAAATCCAAGGGAAATTGCTTTACAAAACCTCTTATCTCTTTATGTGCTGAACGCGACGGATATTTGTACCCAATTGGCACTTCCACGCTACCTATCCTGACGATGACTATTAGGATCACCGCAGGTTGATGTCGGGTCTTCAGTGATCTTGACTTTGGCTAAAAGTATTTCATTTATGAACATCTTGATTATCGATCCATCAGCAAAGAATGTTTCGGGTGACATTAAATTTCACGCCCCAATGTTGGTCCAGGACAAGAGCTGTTGTTCTGTTAACTCTAAATAATAAATAATAATAAATAAATCAGTGACTTGTAACTGGCTTATGTCATTTGAGATCCACGTTGCTGACAACATTGTTCTTATACCTATATCTATTAGGGTGGTTTTGCGAATCACTAAATCTATATTCCGAGATATAATGAAACGTCTTCATCCATACTTACCATTTTTTCCTTTTGTCTAGGCGAATTACGCAACATCACTCGTCTTTCCGGACCGTTGGCTCTTCGATTCAGCGTCCTACTCTTTCTATTTCCTTTATTTGTGAGCACATTTCTTGGTTATTTGGTGGGCATGCTGACTACTTGGCAAGTCGGTTTATCTATCGGACATGTGGGCATGTTTTTACAAATCACATTTCTCGGTAAGTTGATGACAACCTACAACATGGAGCGAATGTACAGAGTATATCGGAAGACTTTTTGTCCCATCAACTGAGTTTGAATCATTTAACTAAGAATCGAATACAACTGTCTGGCTGATTTTGAGTTTGGTAGAAATCTTCTTGTCACAGGGGACATGTAACAAGTGGCAAAGTGAAATGCAACCATTTTTGCTTGATGATTGCTTTAAAAGAACTGGGTCACCAATCTATCTTTGTGAGTTTGCTAGCCAGTTAGTCAAAGACAACCTCGATGCTGACTAAACATAGAATGGATGAGAAAGTTCGAGTAGACAATGAGTCTTTATTAAGGATTTTGTGATAAGTAGTTTAATGTAATGAAAAAATACATTAGAAGTTTCCCTGTTTTGTGTTTGCTACCGGCCAGTCCTATCGGCTAAGATACTGAAGTCGCGTTTAGGACAACGAATAACACCAGTTAATATTAGGGCAACCTTACTAATATGCCAACTGCAGTGTTCTCGCTGACAGCTATGAAGCTTGAAAAACTGCAACCGAAAGGCGAATACACGCGTGATAGGTTGGTGCTACTTGTAAACAATGGAAATATGGAAAAGAGGTCATTAACGTAGACGTGATCGGAAATTTTTAGAACAAATCAGTGCGTTTTTCCGTGACACTTTCTGCGTGCATGATTAAAGTGAAGCAGGAGTAAACCAGTCACCTGTACATCATCAAGAGTAGTTTGTCAGATCATTTTCCAGGCAAATTTTTGAAAGTCACCAAGATCTGCGCAACCAATTAACAATTTTTACATGCCTGGACTACATGGGCACGACCTATTTGACGCAACGTAGGACTAAGCATTGGAACTGTTTTGTATGCGCTTGAAAGATGTAAGATTCGAGCGCTTAGGATGAACTCTTCAGTCAGTCGTGATAGAAGTAGGTTTGATCAAATCAGGGAAATTTTACGGAATATTGGTATCCGGATCATTATCAAAATGAAGTTGATGCCAGAACCAGTTACTTTTTGATAAATTATTCTTGGGAACTTTGCGATGGTCCAAGTTTATCTTCGTCTATATATTACAAAAAGCCTGAAAAAAGATGATCCTTTTCGACAAACTGTCAGATTATTTAGGCAGCAAATGCATGACTAGGTTCGTATATAATGTAAAACTAGGTAACTTGAGCTATATCGAACAGAATAAGTATCAAGTAGTTTGAGTTTGTTTATGTTCTCAAATAGTTGTAAACTTCTAGCAGTTTGCAATTCCGAATCCATTAGATTCGAAAATAAAATTATTTGTTGCCCATAGTTAAATTAAAACAATCTTATCAATTGCTGAAACCCAGTTAGGCAATCCATTCTTAGAGAGACTACTGAAAATTTGCGCAATGTAACAAATTTACAAATGATCAATTTCCGGACGGTGAACTAACGTGCAGTGATCTATTAGCATAGACGATTACCCCGGTCAAATCTCACGTTACAATCTTCCGTCTGGTGACCAGCCCGTTGTGAGTCTAATCATCTTTTTCAAGTCCGCTTGTTGAGTCGATTTATCAAGTTTGCTTGGCAAGTAGAATCCGCAAATTAGCCTCGAATTGATCTACCGTATTTCCTCTCATCAATCGATTGAATGTAAAGCTGATATTTTGACCGGTGTGTTTTCGCTTCTTGCTCTCTCTCTCTCTCTCTCGCTAGCTCGCTTTTCTTTACTTTTTCGTCTACTCTTTTTGTCTCTCGCGTTCCCTCTCTCACTGTCCCTATCATTCTGACTTCACTAGTGAACAGACACTGAGCCTGAACAAATTTAGATAGTTTATTTTTTCCAACTATGATGGTTATAAATGACAGTTCACAGACCGAAACACTTATTTACTAAATTTGTTAACGATGGGAAGCTCGGTTTTGTCGTTGCCTCTCACGAACAGACGGTGAAACATTGTGATCACTAACTTCACAAACTACCTGGTGACTGAAGAATATCTTCTGTTTCTTCCAAGTTAAAACGACAGAAGTAAAATGCGACTACGGATCTCTGATAAAGATAGGAAGGAGTGATCTCAAAACGTGTAGTTATTTGGTCATTTATATCCAAAAGGCTAGCACGTTTTGCTTTCTCGGTGATCCATTTAAATCAACCCGACTTTCTGTCGGATCATGTTTCGACGCTGTCAGTTTGCTCGAGACAATTTGTTTAACTGAATTCTGGTCTAGTTTTTTTCTCAGCCTACCTATACATAATTTATGGATCGGCGGATTTCTAGTCCCACGGCTACTGTCGCTTTTACTTATATCCATTTCAGGCCGACATATTTGATACAATATTCTACTTACTGGTTGCTTCTGAAGATTTGTATAATTTGTAAGCTTAATGAAGGCTATTGAATTTGACTTTACAAAGAAGATTCCAAAATTTTCGTTCCGCTAATAATGGAATGTACTTTTTTGGATTGATCAAGACAAAACTGCATTCGAGTGTATTCCGTAATATTTCTGGCGTGCAAAATTGCATGACTGACTTATTCGCTACCACTTTATCATGGTTAGTTCTTCCACAGTCATTGAAATTCCCAATTCATGTGTTCTTGTTTACTTCGGTGATGCATTGCGACTTCAAAGCTTTTGCCTTCTGCATGTACTTCATCTCTTTTTAAAAACCGTCGTCTTTTAGTTCACTAAAACAGTGTGCACGGTTCCTTAAGAGATCGAAATCATGCAGTTCCTCGTTTGAAACCTTATAAACCATTTGCTAATTTCTACACTCCGTGTGAGCTGCTATCTAAACAACACGTTTCACGAAAGCTAAGCGGTCGTAACAACTAGTTTCATAGCTTTTTGAGGTCTTTGCTTTATAGTACGAAATTGTACATCCCTACTGTGACAATGCTCCGTAAAATTTCTGGAAGGAACGAAAAGATGTAAAATGCCATGGAAGTTTTTCCTTTGTAGGAAGAAATAACTAACACATGACAGTCTTACACCTGTTACCATTAGCTTTTTGCTTTGATCCATTGTCGCAATATTCATTGGCACTAATCTAAGGTGCTCCGGATTCGGCTGCTGCCTCGATTCCTTACACTCCGAGGTGAACTGACCAAATAAAAGCCGAATGAACATCATAAGGAAGCTACAGAAGAGGAGATATGTAAAGGAGAAGAGACAACTACATCGCTGACCGCGGCAGACAAAGCGAGCGACCATCGGCATCTCAGACTATTTCTGTTGACATTCTCAGAATCCTTCAAACAAACTGCAGACAGATGACTGTTGTCCAGGGGTCAGTCTAGCCGGACAGCCTCAGCTTTAAAGCTCAAACGATTCTGACGCCAACCTGATCACAAGCTATCAAACTTGAATCACCTGGCAGGCGATATTATATGTGGGTTTCAATGAGTGATTATGGATGCGGAACTTCGTAAACGTTCTTCGGTGATGCAACCCAAGTCTATTTTAAAGGTTTAAGTTTTACTATGTTCACTTGTTGACTGGTACCGCATGTGAGCATTAGACAGCAAAGAAAAATGAACTGAGGTCGGTTGTCGTGCTAAATTCACACCAATACTATTCTCACAGAGATCCATCAAACCAAGATTATTCGCGTCATCTCTCATTGTCTTTTTTATCCTACTTGAAAGAGTAAGCGAATCGACTTGGCAAATGACAGTTCGTTAAAGACTACATGACATCGTATTTTTCTTTGCGAAACTAACCGAAGGCTTCGACCTGGAAGTCCAGCCCATTGAAGGGCCCACACAGCAAGGGAAGTTGACCGAAGCAGTCTTGAGGTCTACTATAAAAGATGTCGCTTTTATTGTTTTTCTTCGTGTACGAACTAGAACTCCACCTTCGGTTCGGATCCCTCGATCTGTGTCTCCAATGAAGCGAGCAAAAATTATTGTGATCTGAGGGCCACCCAACTTAGGCAAGTGGTGGTTATCCAACGAAGTGGAATTATATGTCCCATTGACAACAGAAATCCCAACTATCCTACTCCTGAATCTACCGACTGGAGTCGTTCAAGCAGTAAGCTGCTTCTCTCCGACTCGACTTGATGGACCAACTTTTTCGAGTTTGTACAGAACCCGTACCTACACAGGCAGTTGACCTTTGCGAATGCACTTCGTCTCGGCTATTTCAGACCTTTAATCTATGTCAGGAGTGACTAAATGCTCTACATAGAAAACCATCTCTTTATGTGGAGAATGAGAGCAAAAAATTAAGCCAAATCACTATATTGTCCCATGGTGGTACGCTATTATTTCATGTAAAAGCTAAATCATGCCTTTTGATTATATCGCATAAAACATATTCACCATTAGCAGTTTATTTGCAGAACATGCGACTTTCCTGCAGAAACGTGGGCGTTCAACTTAGCTAAAGACTCTTTCAGATCGAGTGACGCTGGTTTGCAAATTACTAATGCAACGTTATTGCGAAAAAGCATCCTGAATCAAAATGAACGAGATAATTCTGCTATGTGAATCATTAAGGTATTTCTCTTGAAATTGAATTCCAAAAGGCTTTACTCATTCACGTAGTTGCACGCAAACTGCCACGTATTCCCTTCTCAGCGAAGCAATTCCCTCCGTATCACCTCGGTCTGTCAGTGAGCTTACCCAAATACTGATTACTAGACTTCCGTTATTCTTCCCGATCATCTGAAAAAGTAGCTTTGAAACAAGTACTTCGGATCTCATAGAATATTCCATCTCTTCTGACTGGAACCCTATATGATGATCGTAGTAATGACTCGTTCGAATTTGCTAATGAGGTTTTATCCGGTACCACTCGCTGAAGTTTAATTACAGGTGCAAGTCATGCTTATCTCAACTAACTGAATAAATCATCACTCTTCCGGGGGCACAGCTTCACCAGTCATTTATGAGCCTAGTTTCGCCCGTGAACAAATTCTGCTCTTGCTTACGATAGCCTGCATCTGCTTGCAGATAGTTCCAACGTGAGGGACATTTTCCGTCCCGAGAAATATTATAACTCACGGGGGGGATCTTCGATGAAATTCTTCCCGTTCTGGATCTTCAATTCTCCAAACCGTGGTAAAATTTCGATGTGCCACGGACAGTAGTGTAGTGTTTAAACTTTGAGACGTGAAGTGAGCCCCTACTAGGATAGGCACTTGCTTCCGAGTAAGCAGACTCTCATCAATTATGCAAATTCTGGCCACAGGTGAAAGAAAATTGGTTCATCGACAAAAAATCCCTCGCACTGAACGATTCGCTCTGTCGTAGTCATACATGAATAGATGCTAGTTGGTTTACTGATTAAAGCGAAAAGACATTAGCGTGTCTAACTTTGTACAATTCTCTTTTCAGGGCATCCATTTCGTAAACAACGGTGCACGGTCGAAAGGAAAAACATTGCAGAAAATGCTTTGCTTCAAAGTCTCGCGTAATCTGAACTGTCATTTCCAGGTTCCATGGAGCTTCCGTGGCACAACAAACGCACCAATCCATATTTTACAGGGGTGGTATCGTTCCAATACAGTCCATGCAGGAACACATTGTGCAAGGGGAAAACTTAACGGCATCGTATTTAATGGGCTTTGGCGTTTCGTAAAGAACTTCCTCCCTGAGCTGGGCAAAAAGCATGACCAAGACACATCTCAACGACCGGTTTAGATTTCTGATTCCGTCGTTTCCCCTGTGACACTTTCGCTTTGCTTCAGTTCACTCCGCTTCAGTTCGATCAACTGATTCCTGTCTCCGGGATCAGTGCCATTCTGCAAAAGAGAAACAAGGGGGGTGGTGGTTGAATTTTTAACTAACTTGGAAAATCTTAGGTAATTAACATTCTTGGCATGAATGGGTTAGGCTCACGAAAATTCCGTTTTGCTTTTCCCACCGCGCAAGTAGGTCGCTCGCAAACTCTGTCTATTTTTTAGTGAAGAAAAATTTACGCATCATTGTGAAATAAGCAAAAATTGCAATGATTCCCAACGATCAAGTTTACTCGGAGTGAACTAGTGCTCTTCTTGGAAGTTCCAAAGATAACGAAAGTGAACTTTCACAAATGATCGATTAATAAAAACAATTAAAAACTTAAAACCCTAATAAACACCATGAAAATGAAAATGAAAATATGCTTTTTGTCGTCTAAACTGGGATAACTTAACTGTACCTATAGAGCCGCTAAGTATTTTGCTTGCCCCGCAGGCTCATTGAGGCCCAAAATTCCCCCTTCGAGAGGACCGAATGATGATTATCTGACAACTAAGATATATGTATATACAGTCACCATCCGAGAACATATTGGAAAATGTGTCAAGCACAGCCCAGGTGACTTGAAACAAAAGTGCGGATAGCGAAAATTGTGCTTTCGCCCCGGAATATAACAAAAGCTTGATGTTATTTTTTCGCGTGAATCATACGGTAGACAAAATAAGAATATTTCAGCAACAGGTATGGGATATCGACTGCTGTTAGGCGTTTAAATGCGGCAGTGGTGGAAGCTGCAGCATTTTTGTTTGACAGAATATGAATTAGTAAACTTGCAACAGCAAAACGATTCGCCAAGCCCTGTCTGTGTATAATTTTCGGTGAGAACCGTATCCCTTTTACATTCAAATTGTTAGAAAATAGCCACAATACACACATGTCGCACCCAAACCTGGACGTAAACGAAGGATAGACAAACTTCGATGGAATATTGTAGATCCTAGACTGTCGCGTAAACCCTCAAAGGTTTACGGAACTTCGGTACGCAGTGCAGCACCAATGCGTCACTGGCCATGCATATTCGCAGGCCGATGTTTACAGCAGTCGGCACCTAAGACGTTGAAGTATCGCAAAGTCTAACAAAAATGAAACAACTAGTGCTTCCATGCCTTGAATGTGTGTGCTGAGCGGCGAATAATTTCAGTGAAAGATCAACCTTCGCTTACAAATGAAATTGTTTCAGTACGACATTAGATAAAAGATGCTGCTTTCGCGGATCCGTATGACTTTTCTGTGCGTTCTCTCTCATAGGTCAAGCGAATGACATCAACCCTGTTACGGTCCCCTGTTCTTGTTACCGCCGAATGACTCATCATGCAACATTCTTTCACAGGCCCTCACATTCCTTAAGAAACACAACATTCATGCAACATTGTTAGATGCTTACAAAGCTGAACTACTATACGATGTTAACTTTCGTATATTTGCATTGAGTTGCCTTTGTAAAAGCGTTTAAAACCCCTTGGGGGAAATAGATTTTAGTGGGTTGTGGCTGCTTTTATTCAATCTAGCGATAATTAAAGAAACTGACAAACTGATTTTATGTTCATAAGGGCAGATTTAATGTCACGGCACATTCTAATTAGATTTAGGATTCTTATGGGAAATAGTCTCACCAAGGTAAATCATTCTGTAAAGTAGGTGTTCGGAGTTTGTTACTCGATCACGAATATTAGGTTACTCACATACCGGCACTGTCAGCTCGTGAGTACCAAGAATAGAGCGCGTTGATGGTTAGCCTCTCACTATGGT
Source organism: Fasciolopsis buskii (assembly GCA_008360955.1). Classification (NCBI taxonomy): domain Eukaryota; kingdom Metazoa; phylum Platyhelminthes; class Trematoda; order Plagiorchiida; family Fasciolidae; genus Fasciolopsis; species Fasciolopsis buskii. The sequence continues at coordinate 289,227 of LUCM01003968.1, forward strand.
AGCAACTTACTGGAATAATCCTCAAACTCTACTCCGGTAAAATTTGGAAATCGAGCTCGCAGTTATCTGTGCTCATTCTTTTATTTATCTGTTGTTTTATAGATTTTATTTTCTTAAACAAGCATTTCGTTTCAAACAATATACTTATGGTTATGCAGCAGAGTAGCTCAGAATAGAATCTGAATAGAACTTGTGTTTCTGCTCTAATGCTAAAAACAATTATCACGATAGAGTGAGATCATTTCTGATTCATTATCGAACGATCGAAAACTGATCTACCTAAGATGAAGTAGCTAACTAAATTCCTCCGAAGATTCAGTTTGGTTTATCCATTTTGTTCACGTAAGTTTAGTGCATTTATAATCGAAATTTCCCACATATTTGGTTACACAAGTGGACAGGAACTGCAGAAATTTTCCAGTGGAATGTATTGCTATTTGGAAAACAAAAATACCAGTTTCTTTGTTACCTTGCATTTTGTACTTTTCCAGTCATCATCATTACCGGGTCCCGTGTGTGTCACAACCATGTTGCTACACGCATCAGTCATTCGGTCGCGGAGTTTTTGCGGTGGTTACAACTGGTTCTCAATGTTTGTTTTTGTTATCCAACCAAACAGATAGACTCCAAGGCGCCTGTTAAGTAAGTTCGGTGGAAAAGCCATTTGGGAATTTTTTTTTCTATTTCAGTAAATCGGTTAGTTGACTTGTTTTAAACTGCTTGTTAAAAGCGACCAATCTTCTTTTCGAACTGCAATGAAGAAGGCTGGAGAGACGTCGGAGAATTTCATCCGTAACGGAGTAACGATCTAGGCAACAGATAGGCTGAACAGCAAATGTTCATCTTCATGCTGTCCGGTTGTCCTGTAACCTATTAGGCAAATATTCAAAAGAAATTTATTCGGTCGAACCAAGTAGAATAAGTCTGACACCATGATTATGATTAACTTTTCTGAAGACTTTTAGTCGCTCGCAGCAGGTCTTGGGCTCAAGGTGAGAAATCGTTTCATTTGTGTAGGAGTTATCTTGGGTTATTCTAATGTGACATGAGCAGCACAATGTGAAACAAAATGGAAAATTTCCCTTCACATTATGCATTCAAAAATTATTAGATTACGTGAAAACGTAGTTATAATTTGATTACAAATTAAATCCGAATGTTAAAGAGGTCGATAAAGTGAAGTGTGGTTATTGATTGTCAGCGTTCTACATTCATGTGGCACAGACAAGCTGGATAAATCTAGAGTTCCCGAACAGGTGAGATGAAAGTGTAGATTGTAACTGTAGTGGCAGTGCTCTTCCTTCAGTCTCGGTATACATCTTGCCTTGCGACCTAGACAGTTCTCGGTTGGAGAGCTGTTTTCACCTATAGGATTCAGGATGGAAAATAACTTTATTTTCTTTAGCTCAGCTGAGCTGACTTGGGACGAGAGTTTGACTAAAATGAGATACGTGATTTTGACTGTTTCTTGTGGTGATGCTTGCCGACGGTGTGTTCCAAAAACGAGTTGTGAATTACCCTAGTCACTCCCTTAGCAATGCAGGAAGATATTCATATAGTATCGTTGTTAGAGGCCTACTGGCATAACCGATGAATCCAGCTTCGCTAGGCCAATTGAAAAAATGAATAACTATGAAAGACCAATCTCTTGGTCCTTGATTACTCAATCGGAGTAACTGAAACTTAGTTGCGCATTACTGATTGCAATCCGAAGGTCCACAGAACTCGCTTCTTAAATGTTTCTTTACAACGCTTACTTACGTTCGTGTGAATCATACCCTAGACTGATTTGTACCCGATGTACTAAACGGCAAACTTTCCAAGATTCTTATTCGCACTGGGCTCATGGTACATCTTATGTACGTCACTTTATGGTGCCTTGTCTGACCATACGCTTCCATTCCGTCGGTGTAGGCAGCCGATTAGATACTATTTTTGACAGACAAGTACGGCATAGTGGAATCTAAAATGCAGACTGATTCCAAATGGTTTTCCACACACACCCGAATGTTCGGTTCTCCTTCAGGAAAACCAATACTTAGAGGAATGCGACGAGTATATTTTCTTCTTTTCCTATTGAAAAACAAATGCCTGGCTGATAGCCTCTAATGACAGCTGGGTTTGTTGATTCCCAACATGCTCTGAAAGCATGCTCCGTTATGAATCGGCTGTTTCATGAAAATGTTTAATCTACTTGTTTGTGGAAACTTAACGCTGAGTAATCGAATTCTTCATCTTATTGATGTTTGGTTGTTTCACGCTAAAACAATCACGCAATTAATTCAGATATGACTAACGCTCGGGATTCTACACCCAACCATGAGTGGTCGATGTCAAATTTGCTTGGCTAATCAGTAACCCTTTTGCCAGACAAACGGCTAGCAGATTCCAACCTCTCCATATGTGCTGTTATGATAGATGTCTCTGCAGTCATTATGACTTAGCTACCTGCCCACAAGATCCGGGTGAAATGCCAACGAAAGATCAACTGCTCATTGATTACTCCTCTGATAAACTGTGCTCATTTAATCAGTCAGTACTGATAATCCAAGTTCTTCGTGTCGTCTTTTACGCTCTAATATCATTCTCGGCCCACTAGTCTCCGTAAGTATTCAGACCAAAAGCTGCCTTATTTTACTCATATCCACTATCCTGCAACGGTTTTCGTCACAAACTACTGCTAAACTTTGCCAGTTCTGAGGAGTGAGAAAAAGAAGAAAAATCTTGAAACATGTATGCCCTGGTTGAAATAGTTTGTCTAAGGAACTCAGTGGGCCAGTTTTGGAAAAAGGCGAATGCGTATGGTCATAACCAGGGTCACAAAACGCGACAACCCATCAAAAATAAGCCGGTTGCCATCTTGTCATTTGCAATATCTGGTTCCGAAAATGTTCTCAATCAGACTGATTCCATGATGCAATATTTTATGGCCCAGATCCCGGGAATGGGGGAATGGTTACTGGCACCGCAATCAGTCCCAAGCGATCTGTGATCCCTCAATTTGGTTTACATCAAGCTAATATTGTTCACTGTCGCTGGAAACACTGCGATTCTTAAGGAAAAATGCGAGAAATTCTTACCCTTCTGCTGTAAACTGACAGTTAAGCGGGTGAGGTGACACCAAAAGATAGCGATTTTCGGTAGCCTACTTTTTCACTACCCAACGAATGAATTCTATGAGTTTTACCGAAAACACTGTTGCGAAGACTCATCCAAGGCCTTGCTTACTTGGTTAAGATTTATTGATTTAATGATTATGAGATGTAATTTTGTGGAGTCGTCAAATTATGCTTTGATAAATTTAACAATCACGTTCAACTCCCACGGTTTCGCTTCTTCTCAAGTAAAGATTTCTTGTCCGATAAGCAGCTCAACCTAATCGGCTCTTGGATGTACGTTTCCCATTTTTTATTTGATTGCAATTCTAGTTTACGAGACCCGATGTAAAACTGTAGACTTCGTTTTTTTAGTGTTTTGTGTCATACTGAATACCTCACTTTTTGTTGCTCTCCATATCGGCATCATTTTCAGCCCTTTTCACATCCAGTCGCATTCAGTCTGTGAACTCGCAGCGGACGCCATGAATGGCGAATGCATTTCATTTGTAGATTTAAGTGCACAACGATTTTTTCGAGGGTGACGCCCAAACCGTATGTTTTATCCCACAAAGATGTGTGCGTGCGTGCGCGTGCACACACGCACACACACTTGCTAACTGTTAGGGAAAACGAACACGTAGACAAGTTGCAGAATGTACAAATACGCACGCACACGTACATAAACACATACCTACACACATGCACACTCTAGGAGGAACACGAAGTCAGATATGGAGGAAGTTGAACAGATGACCAAAGAATGATCGTGCGATACACAGGTGAACAAGTAGTATAATATAATTCCGTGCACGTCACAGCACCAGCAACCTATCACGTTGGCCTCGATGTTATAATCATAGTTACACTTGTTCAAACGGAGAGTCAAATTGCATGAGATAAGCGAGACCGGATGTGGTTTAGAATGGATGCTGACAGCACGTGATTATTGCTCCGGAGAGAAGAGTTTCTGACAGTTTTCAGGCACAGTTGTCGATTCCGCTGGTTTGGATTTTGTGTTTTCGTGCAGATTTTTCGAACAGCAAAGTGTTAGTTGATGAAGAATTCAATGCCATTATTAATCCTAAGTGTACCTACTCAGTTCAGTGTCTCGCATCCATTGTCTACTTCAATTGATGAGAGTCTATCACCGTTTCTACTTGTGCCCATATATAAATAGGTATATATATGTATGTGCATGTGTTTGTTGGCGTTTTGGCTAAATAGGTTACAAAAACTGTTTGGTGAGAACTTAAGCCGATCAGAGGGAGGATTAGAGCCCAAGGTGCAATTATCTGTAAGCTGCCACTTGAGAAAGAACTAGGGAATGCGACCGAATAAACCCGGGAATTTTGAAAATCTCATGACAGTTATTATCTCTTAGACTCGGATTTCCAGTAGGTGCACATGGCATTGTATCCCATAACCGGTCCACATCGTTATGTATTTGCTTTCCCTCGTTCATCCGCCTATCCGTCCATCCATGCATGTGATATGTTCTTGTTTGAAACATGAATAGCATTGTTTTTCCATCTCCTCGGGCAAAATAACTCCTCCAGACCATTACCAAATTGTCTGTATGCGTTTGCCTATAACATCCCACACTTACAGAAATGTATGCTACTCTCTGTGTGTGAGCTCATCTAAGATGTATTTAGTGTTCCAGTATTCATTCTCAACCAGGTGAGTTCCCAGGTTTCGATGTTTCTTGTTCCAATACGACAAAACGATGTCCACTTTAAAGTACGTTTCGAACCGATAAGGTAAGGAACGCTGCTGTATGGTGTAATGCACTGTCAGTCTGCGGCAGAGTGGAAAGCATTAACGTCTTAAATTTTGAAGTCAACTTACCAAGCAAAAAGGTGCAAACTAGGGAATAATTTCACTTCAGGTCAGGACTAAAACTTGATTGTAACGAATGATCTACAGACAAGAAGTGATAATACTGAAGCAAAAAATTCACACTTTTTGTAATTCTGCTTAGTACAAATTACTGATAAAGGCAGATACTGACTTGAAGATCATCCCCCGATCGTGGGGAAATTTTAGCTAAAGTTTTTAATGGTGTAGGTAGGACCAATTTATCGGACACTTTTTGTATGTGCACGTTTCCTAGACAACGTGCTTGTTTGCGTGCGAATTTAATTTTATCCAGGAAACTGACTAATTTTACAGTGTTTCAACAGGGATATCCGAATTTTCGAATGTTACCGTACCGGGGACATATATGCGTGAGCATTTGTTTGAGGTGGGGCAGGAATGGGATTTTCGATAAAATGATTCATCGACCAGCATAAACACTGAGCTCATCGTGGAGTGCGACGTACGTCGATTTACATTTTATTTTGTCCAACACACTTGCTGTGCTGTCCGATCTAACTTTGCCGGGTTCTAACTACTATTACAACCAGGGTAACCTGCGACTGAGTCACATGCATCTTCTCTCTCTTTCACAAGCACACAAATACACACACACAACTATCCAGCTTGCATAGCATCCATATTGCAAATAGCTGTGATTCTTTGGATTTCAATACACAGGTGAGCGTTGAACTGTTTGATGAATCATTCAGTAAATGAAGAGTTTTGTTGTCCGTAATTAGGAGTTTTCGTACAATTCGATAATGAATGTTAGATGACACCAAATAGTTCGTTGATTGATCCCGTGGAAAATTAATCACAAATCAACGTTGCGGATTTCTGGTAACAAATAAATACATAAAATCCACCCGGCTAGCCAAAACAAAGAGAATGAAGTGTGGTATAGGCATATCAGTTTATGCCCATTAATTATGCGTTCAGCATCGTTATTAAATTCAGGCGTACATGTGTTTGAAAGTAGAAGAGCACATTTCAAAGTTCGTTTACCTTTCTGCACACTTGAGACAAACTGACTTGGGGGCTTCCACAGACGGATGGATTCTTGCTTAGATTTCGATGAATAGCGAATCACGTCACCAGTGCCATTCACTTTACTTCGATATCAACTGCTAAATGTTTACTGATGAAAAACTTCGCTATTATACCGAGAGCCATTAGGTGCATTCAGCATTTGTTTAGCAACGTAAAATAGTTTTACTATCAAATGTATATAAACTGCAAAGGTTCAATCTGCTGTAAAGACCCCTGTGAACAAACACACACATAGTATACCAACGAGTGGAACAACCAAAGCTGACCAGTACTTCAATTTTATGTTCACTTTTGAAACCAGAACAATTGTCGTCTATCACCGGTTGTGGCCTTCAACAACTCCGAATGTGGCCCTATTTTCCATGGTAGACAAAATGTGGACAGGTCTAATTCGCATGCATGGGGAAATTCCCGTGCGATTACAACGGGCTTCCAAAGTATCACGTGAGTCCAGCCTGTGTGAAACAAAACGGTATTTCTGTTTTATCCTGACACGAATCGGGTAGAGACAAGCAGCACCAAAGCAAAGCACTATCGAAAAGTTTGTTTTCATTGTTCGACTTTTCTGGTTGAATTTTCGGAGAATGAATCGCTTCCTTCTTCTCACTTACTCCTAGGGTCTAGAAGAATCACGATGAGAAAGTATGAGAAAGGAAAGGATGTACAATCCTTAGAATGTCATCAATATTTTCAATTTACTTACCCATCACTGCAGGGAAATTCTTGGGTACTATTTTGTCCTTCTTTAGTTCTCCATTGAATCTGCTTGGAAAACTTTCCATCCATGTTACACAGGAAAAATTGCCTAAATTCAACCCCACCTGGAGCCCGCGTCCTTGTGGAAAATTACTTCTAATTAATTTATCCTCCTCATTAAGTTCCATCGCACTTACCGCTACTGGGAGTGTGACCGATAAAATGCTAGGAAATTTAGTCTATTCCATGTTTTCGAGAAGTCAACATGCATATATGGCTGTAAATATGTGCACGTTTGGCGTGCACGCATTTACGAAAGTCTTGATTACTGCCGAGTAGATTGGGCGGAGGAAAATTCTGAAAAGGCATACCCTTTTAATACTGGTTTGTTTTGGTGAACCAGTAAATTGCTTCATTCATTCCACTATCCCCAATCTAATTAGGTCGAATAAGTTATTGGTGAATCCACTAGAGTTGGGAGTATGAAAACATGCGTTTTATCACTTAGAACACTAATTCAAGTTAAACGTTGCTTTCGCTGAAAGTAATGTCGGGATAATATAGGATGTGTAGTTGAAACATAAATCCAATCAGAAGGCCAACTGAGAGCATTACAACTGTCTATTTCGGTTATCAAGAATGGTTATGATAGGGACCAGGCAATTGGGTTCACTTTCGGAAAGCTAAATTTTCCGAGTAACGCAGTAAACGATTGCTGATCTGCCTTGCCATTGTGCCTGTGCCAAAAATCGGTAGCTTTCGACCTCGGAATTTGGGGTGGTTGAATTCGAGTTTTTTGATTCATCTCACCCTGACCCAATTAGCAAAATCCATGGGCTATTTTTGCGTTTTTGGTAATAATATACATCGATTTCTTCATGTGAGCAAAACCGCACTGGCTTCAGCACCATAGCGCCTCTCACGTGATCCACCACCTACGAGTTGGGGATTATTATTGCAATGTGGTTGCTCTCGCTCGTATACCACTTGGATCATGCAACAAACTAGCGACTGGCTAACTGGCTGCCTGACTCAGTCACTAATTCACTCAGTCCCTCACTCACTCACTCACTCACTCACTCACTCACTCACTCACTCGCTTACTCACTCACTCACTTACTTACTCTCAACCGAAATAATTGTTGCGCAAGTGGTCGGCCAGTCCACTTGACTACTCCGGGGTGAAGGTAAGACAAGAACTGGAGACGAGTTTGTTTTGTATCCAGTACGATTGAGTCGATTAACAGTAAAAGAATAAGACACTCTTTGGTGTCTAAATGTTAGTTGAACATCTGAGATCAGCATGGTGATGTGTCGGTCAGAGTATGGTGGATTTAGTTTGAAACTTTTGTACTTGGTTTTCAAATTGTTGACACGCAATGGGTTCTTTTGTTCCAAAATAACTTCATACAAACGAAAAGAGCCGGGAACTGATTTATTTCGGTAATTAGCAAAAGCCATTAAAATTGATAGATACGCTGCCAAAATATGTTCTCATTCATAAAAACTCCGTATTATTCTGAATAACTTAAGTTAGGGATTACAGAATATGACAAAGTAAATTCTCAAAGCAGTGAGCTTATTATACACTGTTCATCGCTAGTCTTTCATTGCATTATTATTGGATATTTGTAGCCATACTGCCAATGACGTTAGTAGCGAAAACGTTTAACTGACTTTCGCGTACTTTGTGTTTCCGGTGGCGCACTTGAAAACAAACGGAATCGGACGTTTCTACTCATCCTCCAGCTATATCTAGCCGTCGCTTCAAACGTGTCTGCTGTATACCTGCCTTCTTGGTCGTGATGGCATTCTGCGTGGCGTTTGTGATCGAAACAGGTATGATTCGATACCATTCTGGTCGATTCACCACAATGCTCACTGACAAAGGAACCATCGGGATTTTTGTCATCTCCAGTTCGATCCTTTTCCTTGGTCTATTTGGATCTATTCGGTCAATTTGCCATCTAATTCGAAGTCTTACGGTCAACCCGGTTCAACCGCTTCGAGCAGCCTTGGCAGACTTTCTCAGTGATGAAGCCAACGAGGAAGAATACAATCATCTGAAACCCCAAGGCAAATACACATGCTTGCCCAAGCGTTCAGCCAAAACTAGTGACCCCGTAGTGCTGGGGAATTCGACTTCCCTGAAAAACATGGCAATTACTGCCGAAGAAGAACGAGCTCGACGTGCAGACATTTTGATCAAAGAAGAGTTTGCCAAATTGTGTAAACTCTCTTTGACCTTCGATCGTTTTCTGAGCCAACAGCAAACACGTTTCATTATTTGCCTGGATGCGAGTGAAACTAAGCAATGTGACGTACTGGCCAAATTGATCTATCAAATACATAGCTTGGTTCTTACGGAATCTTCCGCCCCAGTCGCTTTTGTATTGGAAGCGAATTTCAGAGTGAGTGGATTGCTGACTATTTGTTCAGTTTTGTTCTAGACGACCAAGTGTACGCTATAACTAGTAATTTGGAAGTGCTTGTTAAATTTAGTTTATTGTTTGCGTTTTTAGAATCGTAAATGGTAATTTAAAGCACAGTAGGGGTTGAACAAATGAAAAGAAAATGCTTCCTCACATGGCATACCGTTTACGGTCCTAGTTGGGTAGACATTTTGGGAGAAAAATAGAGTTGCATCAATGATGTTTCAGTATTTCCGGTAGAAGACCAAATTTCCGGTTTCAACAGAAAGCAATAAAAATGATTTGCATTTTCTTCACGTTCCTCCAGGTAGTGCGATGAAGGAGTTCCACTATGAGTGCGTCGTTAGTGTTTCTGTGCTCCTTGATCTCTCCGTCTCTCTCTCTCTCTCTCTCTCTCTCTCTCTCTAGGCATGCCTTATTATTTTTCCCACCATTGTTCATCAGACCAACACCCGCGTACGATTTATCGCCAGGTTAAAATTACTAGTTTTGACTTAGCGTCTCGTAACTGTTCAGTTCTGTTCACGAGCCTCAAATGTGAAGTGCTTCCGAAAAGATTAACTTGACGGCAATGGACGAGAAAGCTGCACACGGAAGTTGAAATTAAGAAACCAATGAAACTGGTAAAAAATTTACCACGTCTCCTTGATGAATGCCTTAGTGTACAAAAAATCAAAAGTCATTGTTGTTGAGATCTGCGGTCTTTTAATCTTGTAATTTCAGTCAGCAATATGAAAACTAACCGAGACGAAATTACTCGCCTCCCTTTCCTCTTGTTTACACGTGATAAGGCTGAACGCTTGGTTTCTTTGGACGGAAAACGTAGCTGGTAAAACTGGCTGCTGTGCACATTTTGCCCAAGTGTGAAGTACTTAAAGAGCTTTATTAAAAAGAATTGGGTTAATTCGTAATGTGACGACAATTTCAAAATCCCAAACTAGAAGGTTTGGTTTAAGACCTCATTGTCCTATTTGAACGTCCCGTCCCAACACGAAGTGATCATAATATACTAACCATGGATACCCTTGTTGCACTTTAGAGTTATCTAATTCAGGATGCTGAATTTCATCAAAATAAAATAGTTACAATATACAAAGAGGTTAGTAAATTTAGTAATGGTTAAATTCGTCTCGTTCGTCGAAGAACCAAATCGCACTAGAAGTTGGGCGTTTGCAAGTGCCAGTTTTGTAAACCAGGACCGAAAAATGGTCGTACCAGAAAAACCCATATGTAAAATTCTTTTATACTTGCAATGTACTCAGTTTCAGGTAATGCTTTCTTACCGGTAACTGTGAAAGTCACACCAAGAGGGAAAGACTTTAACAAACTCTGGGCCTAAGTCATTTACACTGGTAACAACTGATGTCTAATCGAGGAGTCCGACAAATGTTTAGCATTGTTTTCCTATCTCTGCCGACAAAGTGCACAGGATAACGAGGCATTGGCGGCATCCTGCTTAAGATCTAAAACAGACGAGTTCGAACTCTTTCGTCCTTGGATCAATTTGGCTAGTGGTAAATTTGCTTAATCAAAAGAGAAAATATGTCATCGTTAGAATAACCATGGATATCTGGACCATGGAAACTTGTTCATTGTTTGCAATTATTTCTTGCTAGATATTTGCTCCCTTGGAGATGTCCCAGGCTAAATGGGAGATTTGCTTTATCCTCTATGGCCAGTGTTTGATGGACAACGTATTGCGTAGCATTTATACGATATAACTAATTGGAATGCGATTCAATGGAATCGATAGTAATGTTTCAGGTGCACAATCATGCATTCGTCATTGCTCCAACTGGGACTTAGCAGATGCTCGTTGATAGTGATTCCCGAAATCAACCAACGCTGGACGTTTCAGTGCCTTTTGATCCCTTTTTCAACTACTGTGTGATAGGCTGAGACGAAACGATGCCTCTGTTGGAACCAGGTACATCGTACCATCCCAGTGGACTGCAAACAACGTCTCAGGAGTAACGGAATTTTTTCATTATTGTACCGAGTGCGGCAGTTACCTGGTTAAGCCGGGTCACCTAGTGAATGCAGATTTGGCAGCTTTAAGGAACCGTGTGTACTTTCACTCATGTACTCCAACAGCATGGTGCACCGATTTTAGTGCTGGACTGCTTCAGCGTATATTCGAAATGTTCTGTGACTCATAAGGAACGGTCGTTGATAATGAATCCACACTATGGCTATAGCGTTCGACTCAGAAATCGTTCGTCCTGGGTTCGCGTGCCATTTCGGGCGCGGTGGATATGTACTGCTGATGATTCCTAACAAGGATGAAACAGCTGTACAGTGGTTCCATGGTTTCTTACTGGGGGTTGAGCGATGATATCACATGGTGAATTATTTTATCGAATCCACTCTAATTGATCAAAAGCTATTCGTCACGTAGTCGAGGGCAAACTTATGAGGGAGTCCTGTGACTGGCGCATATGTCACAAAAGTTAGACTGGCTATGGTGTACAGTTATTTACAACATTTAGACTTCAATAACCAACAAACAAATAATTGTAATAAGTGGTTTAATTTTTGAATAGACCTATCGCCCGTAGTTATTTTCCGTGGTTTAAATGAAATTCTAATGGCAAACAAACACAAGAGTGGGCAAGAGAATACCGGAAATGCATGTCTGATTTATAGCCAAAATCGCGAAACTACAAGCCTAATTCTAGGGCGTTTTCTTTCTAGAATTTGTTCGACAAAATAGTTCGCAGTTGGCGACAACAACCAACACGTCTACGGAATGACAACAATGCCTAAATGGTTATTTCGATGTATAATAATTTATCACTATATCATTGAGAAATTTGAAAATAGATTGCTAGCTTGACCTGTCGAATAAGATAAGCGATGCAACCCAGGAAAAATCCACTCGTTTTTAGTAATTTCATTGTACTATTAACTGGATAACATTCAATCTCAACCACGAAAGTTTCGAACAAGCAGTTTCTCAAGTGGCCTCAAGTGCCTGACTTTTAAACACGAGCAAGGAACGTATGAGTGAAATACATTTTAGACAACTGAAGAAAGATCACTGCTCGTGTATTCGTATAGGATAACACAAGTGAGCGCAGTTTTTCGACAACCACCTACTGTCTTTTCCATTTCGATATGACACGATAGACTTCAGTAGGTGTTCGACTGGTACGGTAGTATGCATATGCCACCGTTTTGAAGGAAATGTCTTTTCATGTGTAAGCTGTTTGCGTATGACGCACCTATGATGCATCTTATTTTTTTGTAATTCACTCGTCATGCTTAACCAACTCATGGATCACCGTTAAAAAACTGTGGAAGCATCGGATAACTAGTTTATCGTCATTAGGAATTGTGATCGCTGCGCATTCAAATACCTCGAAATTTGAGTCAAACTGGGGAAGAACGGATGTGAGCAGGAAACTGCAGGCGTTCACGGAACTAGGTGGGCTGTCAGAATTTTATGGGAAATCAACGAAAATCATACCAGGCGGGGTTCTGGAGGCCATAGTTTTCCGTTTGTCAGACAATAGACCTCGAAGTATTAGAGGGGTTTGTGCGCAGAATGTAAAGATTTGAGGCCTAACCACCAATGGGTATATTACCCGACACTTTACAGTAACAGAGTGTCCTTTGTGTTTCAGTATGCAACGCCAATGATTAAGTAAGCGTTTCATTAAACAAGGGGTTCCCAGTTGTCTTACAATTACACTACCACGCAGCATATCGGATATTCTCCTGTTGAAATTTAACTGCTTTGTATATTTCTTATATATTTTGGCACGTTTGATCATTGGCATCTCCACAACAGGTAGGGTAATTAAGCAATTCATAAAACGCATTCATCGGCCTCCAAAGTTTATTCTCGTATTCCAAACTAAACGAAAGCGAAAATGTCCTGTGTCAATTAACTCATTAAAAATGATAATGAACTTTTGGACTAATGAGAATTTTCGCGTTTCACATACCAAAAGAAACGGATTACAAACAAATTCTAGAAGAAACATTTCAGTTCACTTTGTTTCTTCGAATTAAACTAATTTGAAACAAATCAGAACAGAACAAATTTAAGTGACTGCAAATCGGGAGAATAGGTAACTCTTCGCCCAAACCAAATTTCCTTCCTGACTTTACATAACGTCACAGGCAGGCGGGCAGGCAGGCACGCAGGCAGGGACGCGGGCACGCAGGCAGGCAGGATATCCGGTTTCCAACTACGAGCGTTGTTTTAGTTTAAACGCTGTTCAACAACTCGGTGGAAACAAATCTGTCAGTACTAATAAGCGTGTTAATTCATCACAGTTCCCACTTCTTCTCGCTCAACCGACCCTCACTCCGTGGCCCGACTGACTGTTCTTTCGTTGTTTCGCGTTTTCGGTAGAAACAATGTTTACGTGCCAATAATTCCTTTTAAATCAAACAGTAAATCTCAAATTGACAAATTCTCCAGTGTCCACCCGAACACCTGACCAGAAATGAACGGAACTCAGTGTTTGCATTCTCTACTTACCCAATCATCTCCCAATTCGCTCCGTAAAGCAAGTCACACGATTTGGATGGGTAACCTTTCACGACATTAAATGGCTCAAGATAAAGTTCTTCCATATCACCAGTTACCAGTGATTCTTCCTTGTGTAAATGTGACTGATTCGTCGCATTCAATACGGGCATCCAACAACGGATCACGCACACCTCAAATATAGAAATGACATGTTTCGACACCAAAAGTTCGAAACAACTTTCAGGGTAGCATAAGTGAATTACACTGATGGTCGAAAAAATTTCGGATAGCAGACAAGCCTGTTTTCTGCCAAGCCCACTCGTACTTAAGCTAACAGAATAACATGAATGAAGTTCTTCTGGATAATCAGGGTCTGTGAAACAATTGACCGATAAGGGGGTTGGGTCACTTAATGTTGAATCGCCGAGAAACAGTTCAGATAGCCCGGCTGCTACTAGGTTTGTCTCACTATCCCTCATCCGGTGTTCGCCTCCCGCCTTAAATGCTCTGGATTTAAGCTTTTGGGCGTATTGCTAACAGTTCGCATGAAAAATTTGAGCGGCCGTTCTGTGGTTTCCCACTGGTGAACTGGGCGTTGATATTGCACGTTGAACATTTTTTACATCAGTTTAATGACATACCACTTATGTCAGTCAGCTATCTATAATTTGGTCCCTATCATTCCTAGTAAGAATGTGCAGATTTTGTTGTGCCTCTAAATGAAAAGTGGTGACGTCAAAAAACACTTCCGGGCACACCTTGGTAAGCTATACCAACTTCTTACCGTAATCGTTAGCGAAAACTGTACGGTAGTATTGAGATTATTTGGGTGTGCTCATCATCAAATGCATCTCCACTACCACGTGGGGAAATAGAGGTAACATAGCCAGTGGTTTGGGCAAAGAATCGGCAATATCTACTTTAGTGAAAGCAATATACTTGGGCACGTCAGACAATTCAAAAGCTGACGGCGAGTTGGAAAATGTGTAAGAAACCACCAAATTAACGATTTGTTTTTGAGGGAAGTGCAAAAGTGCACGTTTTACTGCCGAATTAAGATCAATATACCAACAAGATAGGTGAAATGTTGAAAGTCCAATCCCGGTTCACAGCATCAGTTGTCAAACTGAGGCAAATGCAGTTTGATTTTCCAACACCAATAAACGGTGGAGTGAAATAACAAATAATTCGATCACATTTTCGCCAGTCACCTAAATGAGGCTAGTCTGGTGACCTCCTGCGTCCGTGGTAACTTGGATGTCTTCATCGGGTTAGCGTGTCTGGGATTGCAGGATTTTAGCCCCTTTGATTTTCAGTATGTTCTGTCTCATCGTACTGTTTCAACTTATTTTCGTCTATTGTGCTAGATTTTGTTATATGATATTTCTGTCACAAGCATGTGAATCTAACAACTTTTCATGGGATTCTGATCGCTGAGCTTGGCGTTTAGGTCGCAAAGCTTTCATTACCTATCGAGGTGACATCGCCGTTGCATGCAACGACCAACACAAATGTTCAAACCCATTGAGAAAATAACACCTTTCACTTTGGAATCGCACATCTGTTTGTTCAGAAGAATATGGGCGTAAATGGCGGAAGCAGGCTATCGAGAAGTTGTCTTTTCATACTGAAATGACTGTCGAAGCGATGAGGGAAAATTTTACCCCTTTGAATTGTACGAAGTACAACATAACATCGAGGTTATGCCAGTTAGAACATTAATTCCAAACCACTCGAAGAGAGACGGAAACGGATCTCGGTTTCACCCGGTAGATTTAATCACACTCCAGCTAGTCATTCCCCTTGATTTTTGTTCGCACAGCTCGTGCTCTTCGGCACTTTCGTAACAAACCCCTGATAAAAGTAGTTCTTTCACTGATTTGACCATTCCGTGTGTATTCGCATGCAGCCATTCATTCATACTCAGTAAAAGAATTATGGTAAAAAAGAAATTAACTCTCGGCCTGCCGAAGAAAAATTCGTCAGAAGACTGCGTTGCGCTGTCTGATGAGAATGCCTCTTCAATGATGAAAAGTAGTATGACTCGTCCAATTTAAGAATCAGCGTAATATAATGGAAACCGGCAGTACTGCTTAGTAGTCAACTCTCTGTTGGAGCTAAGCTCGCCATCTCGCATTTCAGCGTTTACTGCAATCTGATATTTTCTTTCGTCTTAGGAATAAAATTCCAAGAATAATTCTCGCGTTAATCATGGAGCACACATTCTTCAAACTATCAGGTTTCCATTTGTAAAAGCGTGCAAATCACGCCCACGCATTCCCTCGAATTGGGTCAAGGTGGAAACGGGGTGTGTAA
The DNA here is from genome assembly GCA_008360955.1 of Fasciolopsis buskii. Lineage (NCBI taxonomy): Eukaryota > Metazoa > Platyhelminthes > Trematoda > Plagiorchiida > Fasciolidae > Fasciolopsis > Fasciolopsis buskii. Next base: position 305,162 of record LUCM01003968.1, read on the forward strand.
TGACTCGCCGAGTTATATTAACTCTATTCTTTTTGTGAGGATTCAACACCGTCCTGCAGGCTGGTGGGGTGACAGTGGAGGACGAGACGAAGCCCAGTCGTTTGAAGAATAGATATCGATAAAACACCAGCTTGTAGTTTGATCAGTAAGACCACTTTCAGTAGACTGCATACACCAGTTTACTCCAAATGGTTGCGTTGTCCTACGATGAATGAAATCGAAACGGTTGCACGTAGCAAAACCATCGTACGGATAAACTGATTGCGTAGTGATCAAACAGGATGTGTCCTGGACGGTTGATTTCCCACATATAAGAATAGGTGAACGATCGTACAGGTTGCACGAAAGCCATGGTAGCATACCATGGTTATCGATAATCATCTGAAAATAAAGAATGAAGGTGTGACTTTCTACGAGCGAAATGAACGGTAAGGGATAAAACAATGACCTACAGATTGTTAGTAATTTATTAATTTAGTTAGTTAAACAGTCAGCCAGTTAACTAACTTATAGCGATGACTACATGCTTGTTTGCATGTGATTGGCTTCTGACGGTTGTCACGAACATTTTTGTGTAGTAGGTCACATGTATAAATAAATAAACAGATGCACATATATATATATATATATTGTTGGTTTGATTACCCGTGTGGGTTTTGATCCCGAAATTCGTCTTATGTTTCCCCTAAAGTCTTACCTATCTTCCATGTTTTCTTCGCAGTTCGCGTAATTTGTCTACAATTAAAATTCCCGATACCACAGTAGGGTTCTGCGTAGTCGCTGAATATTTTCTCTATTTGTTTTAAAATTGCGCCATCGTTGCTAAGGCAGATGGCTGAATTTTGTGGGATAAATCGTTGTTCCAATCAAGCACAAAAATATCCAGTGCTAATGTACGCTATTCCTTTTAGCTTCGGAAAAGAAAATATCAAATTTAGGAGAGAATTTGATCAGTCCGTGTAAAATAGACATGAACAAGATGTGATCGATGCACTCAGTGAAACATTAATCTAGAGATCATCATAAAGAACCATTTTGCACTTCAGATTGCATTAGCCAGAAATAGACCGTTAACATATTCGATGCGATATTTCTAATGTCGACGCGGAAACTTCATAGCCGTTCAATTCAGTATGTGCAACCATTCATCTTACGCCAAAGTACACTAGATCCGGTTGCTCCCTTACAACACCATATGCTCAAACGGAAAAATACGATGAACGGTGAAGATAAACTACGAAGTTCTAACTTGAGGAATTATGCGGGAGAAAGTTTTCGAGTGTATGAATGCCACTGACTGAAACACCAAGTTACTTTGCCTGTTGTTTCCAAAACTTAGGTTTTAGTGATCAGTCCAAACTATTTCTTTCCCTCCCATTAATGCTGTCAGAAGACAGATCCATCGAACTGAAATTCTTTGTGGCATCCTCCTTGGTCCTTGCATCGGAAGAACGGAAATTCGGGAGATCCCCCATAGAAGAGTTGCCAGTGGTATTTGGGCGATAATTCACAGCTGCCCGCACCCAGAAGGGGATTTTCTTCGGGATTTTTATAAGGCCTTTGACTTAGAATTCTTACCCACTAGGCAGTGAGACGTTAACCCAGCACAATAACTCGGATTATCACAACCCACCCCGCTCGAAGAAGTGGGTAAGACTGCCTTACTTATCCTGCTGGACGACTGATGCAGTATAAAATCTATTGTTTGTACTATTTATGGAGTCTTCGCTGAATAAAAACTGCTAGGGAGCCCAGCCAATAAGCAGAAGAACGATGATGGTGCTCAGATAAACCAACTGATTTTAACGGGAACTTGTCCTCAAGGCCATGGGGAATGGCTTAGTGGAAGCCCATTTACTTGGATCCATTAGTCTTTCACTCAGTTTTCCAACTGGGTCACCAACTCAAATCAGCCACCAACCTGAATGACTGCTTCGTCAGGCCTCTACCCATTGACCTTTCAGTCGTGATTGGATCTTCTGCCTGAGATAAGCTATCCATTATGACTCGTTGAATCATGCAGGTAAACAGACTGTCATACCACATCAAGACGTATGCTCACTGTGACGGAATCTGTCACCGAATCAGGTTGTAGTTGTGCTTTAAAGGTGTCGAATCTCTGTTGTTTGTGAATCAGAGTCTGGCTAATAGAATCATCATTAGAAAATGCTGTTTATTTGTTATTTGTTCTGGCAGCAATCGAGTCTAAACTGCGCTCACTACTGAAGCTTCACCAACGTGTCATCTATTCAGTTCAATTTAGATCCGTTGACTAACTTCTCATAAATGAAATACGAGATCTGAGAACTTGGCAGTTTACGTGGTCTCCAACTGCGGGTAAAAACCATTATTGTATTCGTCTGTTAACACCGTGGTTTGTCTGTTGCGAGTACTGGAAGCAGGAAAAGTGGAAAACTTTCAATGGTTTAAAGCCCGTTGTAAAATAGACTTGTGCCTTAGTGCATCCATCCTAAATGTTCATCTAGCCTGAGATCGTTAACTTGTGCCCAACCAAGGAGATAGCAAATGTTCACACAGGTGATTGCAGGTCTCTCATTCAACCATCTGGATGAAATTTGTTTCACCCGTTAGTTGCAAAATAACTTATCCCTACCTACGAAGTTGCAATTGCGATAATTGTAATCGTCAGCAGAATTTTCAAGCGCAATCGAATTTTAGGTCACAGAAATCATTTCAAATTACAAGGTAACGTTTAGTAGTCACATGATTGAGTTCAAAATTATTCATAGAAATACGCTCCTGATTTTCGCAAACTGCTCACGGTCGACTGCAGCTTACCTTTGGCTAGAATTTAACCGGCCGAATGCACAGAGAGTGAGCATTTAATTTTCGTCGGTCTAAGCCAAATTGGGTCAGACAATAGTACGTGATGAGCACACTGGTGAGATTGCTCTATGCATACCACTCGGATGACTGGAATGATTTATTTTCTGGCTAATAAGAATTATTAGGTTTCCTCTACCTACTGTGCTAGATTATTCTGTATTAGACTTGTTTCGAATGCCATTTCAAGTTACCAGAGAATATTACTCTGATCAATATTCCTGTTCGTACTCGTGTGTGTTTGTGTGTGTGTGTGTGTGCGTGTGTCGTGTTGGTGCTGGACGAATTGGGAGAATAAACGGAACATCCTACGTAGATAGTCGACTTGGATGCGTTCTGGTTGTGCATGTCTCTCTTCTATCATCTAATTTTCTTTCTAAATTAAATTACAGTTATTGGTAGATACAGGACATTGTCTCAGAAATGGAATGAAAACAACCTGGTAACGTAACGATCTGTAATAATTAGTCTCGGAAGAAACTGTTGAAAAGTCATAGGTGATTTTTTTGACAACCGCCAATTGGATAGAGGTGCAGATTGCGTCAAAATGCCTAGAACTGGTGTTGGGAACCATGGAGAACGGTTTCTGTGTCGCGGTGATGATAAATCGATGTTAACATTAGGCTTATTCTTAACTTTGTATAGTTATTATGCATTTTCCATCATCCTTTATTGTCCTGCTGATATTTTTTCTTGTTAAAGGTTAGAATTACATAGTTCTGAAATAATTCCAGATTTTATTTATGAATTGCAAGAGAGAGCAAAACAGATCATCAGAACTTTTGAATAGGAATAAAGCCCCTTTGTATCTACACATCGTTGGCAACCGATCGATAGCTTGCAGTTCCCCTTTTTCATTAGACAGTCACTATTCCGAGAGTTTGGAGCTCGCCGAAAGCAAACTTGTCATTTCTTAATTCCCTATGGTAACGTGATCGTCATCTTGGCTTTATGAATCCGTTTACCGCAAAATCTAATCATCCTGACGTCAAACACTGCTTTTGGTAGCCGTTAAATAAATGCTACAACAGGTTAGCCAAACAGTATCACTGCAATCATCAATAGAGCGAATGATGGTCAGTTTTATGGGTACCGGCAAAACTTATTAGTCCAAGGCTGCCACCCTGTGTAGCGTTACATGTGCTCTGGGGGACTGCGTTTTTGTGCAACAATGCCCTATCCCCTAGCTTGATCTGTGCTGACCGTGTACAATGCAATTTTTAATGTTGTTCAGTCAGTTGCTGAATGCATTCCTCAATGGCACCTGTTTCACTTGGACTAAATATACATGAGTCTGACTGACCTAGATGCAGCCCATCAAACGACTGTCATTTCCTTAGTTTTTTACTAATTGAACTTTGTATGGTGTCCGGCAACATAGTTGTAGTCTACTTCGGTAGTAATTATAGTAAATGTTACTTCTGCATCAAACACATCAGAATTTCAGTCAGATTGACGTAAAGGTGCAGAAGCACCCAAGTCTGATGTTGTAAAAAGCTTCCTTAGGAGTGATCTGTGTTTGTCTCAACCGACAACAGTTAATTTGTCATTTTAAAGGATATCTACGCTTCTCCCATCGACGAACTCGAACATACCACGGTGAAATATTTCGAATCGAAGTTGAAACTTGGTTTGGTTTAATCAAAGAATAGACTAAGATTGTTGAGATTCAACTGAGGTTCATTGCAGGGTACACCATAAGACATTCATGCCATCACTCTTCACTGACAGCACCCATTCATGCACGAGTATTTGCCGGTTTTTAAAACGGTCTCAATAAACACTTGGTTCCCTGTGACCGAATTATATTAATATATGAAACTCTTAGGTGCGCAATACCCTAGAGCTCCGCTCAAATATACAGTAATTTCTATATTTTCCGATGCACACTCCTCATTAATGTTCACAATCCTAATTTTCGCTCGCCCAGTGTAAGTGGAATTTTCTGAATAGACTTTAAATATCTAATCTGAAATCTAAATGCAATCCCGTTACTAGTATTTCCTTCCAACCAGGCTGCAAACGGGACAAAATCGGTGCCGACTAACACGGAATTCCGCTATTTCCCATACCTTTATTCATTCAGGTCCTTCTTGGAGACACTGTAGCCAGTGTTATCTGTCCACCGTACTCGGGAACGTTAAATGCCGGAATACCTACGAACGTATCAAGAACACTGAGTGATAATCTTCACTTGGTACACACCAGTATACATTTGCCCATTTATTTGGAAGGTCTTCTGTTCACCGATGTGGAATCTGAACCGCGGTTGAAAGATCTTACTCCGAATTCGGTCGAGGTGTCCCCAAACGGTTTTTCACATCCATCGACAGCACAATCTGTAAGTTGTTTTGCCAACTTCATCAGGGCGTCTACTAGAACGCTGTTTGCCAACTGAAGAACAGATAACTGGCCTACTGTTCGGCAGAGATTGTAGAGGAACTCGAAATAACATTCTATTTACGTTGGATTTTTAATACGACTTAACCTGTCTTAAGAAAGATATCGAACTCGTTGGGGTACTTACCTATAACAATACATTCCGTCTTTTCCATTGTTTATATTTCTGAAAAGCTGTCTCATTTTTAGCTAACTGCATCTTACACGGAGTAAAATCTTTCATATGAAGGAATTGGCTTCTATCCCAAAGAAGCAATAGTAGTAGTAATAATGGTGATAGTAGTATTAGAAGCAATAGTTGTAGTATTAGTGATGCTATCAAGAGGTTTTTGGCCTAGCATCCCACGAAAAAATTTCACGTTTGTCGGTTTATCATGAATAGAATCGAGTTTGTTTTTATCTCCACCGAAACCGCAGATGGGCATTTTATATTATCGGAAACTGAATATAATATTAGTTTGGGAGTGTTTACAATTTATTCTTTCCCAGTATCTTTCTAGTAAAGATACAATCTATGAATTGCAGGTTAACCTTGAGATCAGAATGGCTGCCCCCAGTATCATGTTCGATAACGTCTCATTATAGTAGTATGAATAGACTGCATCAGCGGCAGCCTATTTTGCCCAAACGCGTTCGAATTGACACCAAAAATTGACGCTTCCCAATCGAATGGCCGGAGAATTGAACCAACCTACATTTAGCATTCGTCTGACATAAACTCGTGCGGTCTATCTAAGGCGGGTTTCAGGGGATGAACATGGGATCAGAAATATCGTGCGTGCGATCCCACGTTCGTACGCACACATCCAACCTATCTCATCAGCCTAAGTGATCAGATCAGGAGACGATCTGGAACATACGCGAATTTCCACACCCCTTGCGATTATCTCTTTACAGGCCGTAAGTTGGACAATCGCGCCTGGCAGAGAGAGCATGTCATTTCTTGTGTGCGTATTAACTTCGTATCGAAGCTGGTGGTGATAGTCATGGTGGTAGTGGGTGGTGGGTGGGGTGTTTGTGAGGTGAACCTGTCTTGCATTTAAGTAAGCCCGTATATGACGAACGTGGACCAGCTTTTGGTAGATCCCAGCACACCGAATTAGCTAGGACAACCACAATGCCCAGGCGCTGATTGGTGAATGCCGTTGAATGCTCGATTTGACTGCACGTGTGTGGGATCGGTTACGAATACATATATTGGCAAACCTAAGACAGGGAACCGCATGTGTTTGGGCTGTGGGTGAGCGAGAAATTTTTAACTGAACGAGAAAACCCGCCGCAATACGACGAAGAAACTTCTTCTCTCTTGTGCGCGTGTGCGGATCCCAGATTGGCGATCCAACAAAAAAATGTGACTGCCTGTTTTGAACTGGTCCGAATAAATCGTGTCTTTTCGTACCGAAACAAAGGTAAATTTCAATAACTGAAAAATTCAAAGAGATTCTAAACCACAGAGTGCTATTTTAGTTTAAATCAAACTAACGATAAACAGATTCTAAAAATGACATCAATAGAGCGAAAAATGTACACAGAAATATTTCCTTTAATGTACTAGTCTAGCTTAACATGGGTAGAAGAAATTGTGGTAAACGAAAATATAAACATGCGGCATCAGCAAACCATTCAGATACAGTGAAAATACTGGACAGCTGATTAATACACCTTAGAAATAATCAGCGGGGCATCTTAACAAAGACTGAAATGGAATGTGATATCGCTACAAAACTGAACTATTCGCATGACCGTGATGGTTTATCCAACATCGATACTGCCTGGATCAACAACTATCCCGTAGTGATTTAACAAGATAGCTGGAAAGTGAAACATTACCAGATTCCCGCCCTAGATGGCTCCTTTATTCGTTAGCCGTAGTACGACCCATCTTGAAATAAAATATGCAAAGATGTGGTGCAGTTAATTTCCATCTGACAATATAAATAGCAAAAACGTCCAGTTAGTAAATACCAAAGGCGAATGCAACTCAACCGATGGACAACTATTGGGCAAGTGGGAAAAAAGTGAATAAGGAAATCATGATGAACAAGACTGTGTTTCAGGAGTATTCACGGTTGTTGAGTCCATCTGTGAAGCAGAACGGTGATTCGTGAATTTCTGTTTGGCTAATCACGAGTAACTTTCAGAAACAGAGCAAGTAGTCCGAGGTTTTCTATTTTCATTGTAAGTAGTATCGTATTTAGATGATGGAACAGAATTTCCTCAGATGCCCGAGATACTACTTACGATGAATGCTAAATTTTCGAACTACACGTCTACGTTCTGTGAGTCGGCCCCTTATTAACCGATAATGACCAACCACAAATTATCGCTGTCTTTTAGAAGCAGACTTACTTTCCTATTATTCAAAGTGGAATAAGGTGCACAAATCAGCGTCGGAATCTATAAGTGAGGGATAATTTATCCGGAAAGTACCAAGGAAGCACACTTGATGAGCAGAAATTTCAGCAAGGCATGTCTTACGTTTCTTGCTAAATTCTGTTCCATCAATAATTTGCACGCGATGAATATTGCGGCGCGCAGTCGTGGCTATAGGGGCGTATAAACATTCACAATTAAATGAACAGACTGTGATTATTCATTATCGTGCTAAGGACATGCATCAATATTGCTAACCTATATGGTAACCCGTTTCCAAATTTAAAAATTCTAATATGAGTGGTGGTTGAAAGGATTCAAAGACAAGAGATTTCCATTGAGCCCAGCTATCTTCTTGGCTTTTGTGGATGAATCGATTCCTCAATAATCATAAATCTATGTATAGCATGTTAGAGAATGATGTTCGTTCTCGTAGCTCAGGTTCAACAGGACGGTACTGGTATTGGTCACATTATCATTGCACTGACGACGTCACCTCGACTGGTGGTTTAATGTTTGCATTCAAGTTGCCTAGCACAGCGAACTAACCAATACCATATATATATGTAGGCTCTTAAATATTACACAAATCTGAATGCATATCATGTGTCAGCGAAACCAGGGCGAAAAGTGAAAACAATCAACAAGAACGAAGGAAGAAAAAGAAACAATGTGCTGAGTATATAATCTACAAGTTTCTGGACAGTAACGCGCCAACCGGGTAGCTAACTGCGACATATGGTCTTAATCTCGACTCAACCACCTTGTGCGATGTTAGAGCGCCCATGTTCGCATCTGCAAACGCGAAACTGTGTCTGACAATTCGTACTAGATAAGGGTAGATAATAAATTGATATACTGCACTAGAATTGAAGAAGTCTCTCTTTCTCCGTTGTTATTTCGCTTTGCACTAGCTGCTCTTCTTGGTGCCCACCTAACAGGACTTCCGATGCACTCAGTTTTTCAACTTGTGCTTTGTATATATGATATGTCTACGTGCAACCATATATAGTGCTTAGAGCCTATTGCTCATCCGAAACAAGGGTGTATCTTTGAAGGTCATCGTAAAAACTCTTCTATATTTCCATCGTGTCGGTTGGTTGCAGTCTTTGGAGCGTATAGCCGAGAATAACAAATAAACTTACGCTTAACACCTACTATCCTTTCTGGACGGCCGATTGATCCCTTTGCAGTCTCAGGGCGTTAACAAACCACTGTGTGTATGCGGATCCAGTCTAAAAGGGCTCTGCCAGTCTTCGTCTACCTAAGTAGCTATCCGACGACCACGTTGACCCACAGCTTGAGCTTGCTTCGTCTCCTTGATGGTAGTGCAGAGTGCGGAAGATAAGAAAGCTGACGAACGCTTTGGGCGCAGTTTAGCTTGAATTACTCTTACTCTACTCGAATCTATATCGTGTTTTGCTGACGCAGCCAGACATCTCTCTCTTATATGATAATATATCGGGTGTATAGTGAAGTGCTCTAAAACCTGGGTCGGAGGCCAAAACCACGCCCCTGTTGGCCACAGCCTGCATTAAAGTGCGACACATGTGGAAGAAAGCAGGTTCAGAGCCAGATGAGGCATTGATATATATAATATATATATAGAGGTAATGTCAGTCAGCGGACTGAAAATCACCTGCTTCACTATTTGACACTGAACCGTACGAGCTTATATATCCGATGCTCTGTGTGTGTGGGTGGGGCCTGATGTGCAATCCACTCACCGTTCCCTCAGTCTGCTGTTTGACCCGCTGATCGTTTTACCGCCTCTAGATTATTTGGTTATAGCTCCGCAGTTTACACCCCTCTTTCTATCTATGCTGTGCTCTTGATCCTGGAACTTTGTGGAGTAGTAGGCAGACCACCAGAGGAGCCGCGGATCCCGATGGATAGCCGGTGAGGTACAGGCTAAAACCGAAGCAAAATTAGTGGTGTGGT
>LUCM01003968.1:314940-358650 GCA_008360955.1 Fasciolopsis buskii
CAAAAACACTGGATCTCGCACGCGTCGCTAAGTCTAATGGAGTAAAAACGCCAGCTGTCTAACTGCAAAGAAATTAATAAGATGCCGCGGCAGTTGCAGCATCAGTTGACGATAATCTTTAGGAATGACTGCGAAAACTGGTGGATTAAGGTAGCCGAAGAGATGCAGGAAGCGGCTGCTACAGGCAGCAGTCAAAGACTGTTCAAGCTTATACGGTGGACGGCGAACTCCGGTTAGTGAAGTCGTGTGTGATAGGAACAAAGAACTCGTCCATGGTAGACAGCAAAGGGTGGAGAGTTAGGCGAAGCACTTCAAGGATCAGTTTAGCTGGCTGCACGCTAACGTATTTAGGCCAACGTTTGTAGCTGTGAATCCTTGGGAGGTGTCTGTCGAGTGAAGGGAACAGCAGCCTGTTCCGGCAAACTCCCCTCACTTCCTTTAAAACCGGGTGGAGAAGCTCTTTTGACATCCCTTATCTCGTCGCTTCATGATATTTGGAGCGAGGAGCGTATTCCGTAATCGTGGGGTAAGTCACTGATTGCACCCATCTTCAAGCAGGGCACACGGAATGAGTGTAGTAATCATCGTTGGATTAGTATAATTCCGATAGTTACTAAGGTGTTAGCTTCGATAATGCTGCGCCGTTTGACACCGATTCGCAAGAGTAATATACGCGAACAACAGGCCGGACTTCGGCCAGGTCGAGGTTGCATCGACCAAATATTCACACTTCGGCAACTACATGAAACGCGCCACACACACACCGCCGCCCTACGATCGTAGTCTTTCTCAACATGAAAAGTGCGTTGGACTCAGTGGATCGGACAGCACTAATCAGTGTTCTCCACCGGAGGGGTATGCAAGCGAAGTTCGTGAACCTGTTACGAGCATTGTGCTTGCATACCTATGGTCGCGTTAGGGTATACGGTGAACTGTCAAGTTCATTCGAAACGACTAGTGGGATTCGACAAGGGTGTCCCATCTCTCCATTCTTGTTCAACTTCATCATGGACGACGTGATGGAAGATGCTTTAGGAGGTCTCCGGGATGCAGGAGTCGAACTGGGAAGTGGAGGGAAGCTATGCGACCTAGATTACGCAGACGACGTCGTGTTTCTGTTCGAGTCTGCGGACCATGCACAACCGGCACTAGATAGACTGTCGAGATCGGTAGCTCGGTTAGGGATGTGCTTTGCATCTTTAAAGTGCAAAGTACTGTTACTGGACTGGACGACAGCAGCGCCGAACTTGATACGTGGGCGATGTTCGTCAGCTAGAGATTCTTTGATCACCGATGTTTACGTAGTATGGCTAGGATTGGATAGAGTGACCGGGTGAGCAATATAGAGGTTAGGAATCTGGTATTGGGTGCCATCTCTAAAAATAGCTTGTTTCAGCATATGAAAATTAGTAGACTACGCTGGTTGGGTCACGTGTTGCGTATGACGAACACTCGTCTACCATATCGTGCCCCATTTTGTGGTCCTCCTGAAGAATGGGAGAAGCCATGTGGAGGACAACAGATGACGTAGCAACGTGGGATGAGAAAATGTACAGTGAAGTTATGTAAAGTGTGTGTCTCACGCCTTCGTGGCTGGAGTCCAAAAGACTGGCTGGAGACACCGAAGCATACGGCAGTGAACCGCGAACAGTGAAGATCCTGTTGTCATTTTCTATCGAATCAGAATGATTAAAGTAATGCGTTTGTACAGTTAAAATGTGTTCCGTGCGGTGGCTGCAGCAGCATCTTATCTTTTGCCGCCTGTGTATGACCATTCTTTGTCCCCTTGGATATTCACTCTTTTTATATGAACGTGTAACTCTGGGGAAAATGCAGCGGTCAGTGAGGCTTGCCTTACTGTTTAACGCTGAACGATGATGATGAAAAGCCAGTTCATGAGCCCTTCGGATGTGGTGAAACCGAATGGGTGACCCATCCCCCCAAATCTTTTGCCACTGACACCGATGCAGGTGACTACTTCATACTCCAAGCGTGGTTCGTTTGAAATCAGACTTTAGCCTTCGCTAGAATCCTTGCCGGAAATCAGTCACCCCAGTGGAGGGCGCCAAGCATTTTCCTTTTTCCTTCTACTTTCGTGGAAAACATCTCCCCTATATGAAGTCCGTGAGTAGGATATATTCAACAGCATTTTCGTGACTAGCAGGTCATTTGGAAGCAGTTGGATAGGCTTTCACGGCGAGTAACCAACCCGAAGCATAAGACGCTCATCCTGAACATTCCAAGTTATTTCTCACGGGTTATCAAAGCATGTCGCAGTCAGATAACTTCAGTGGGTAGGTTGTAGATTCAAAATAACAAGAAAATCCATTGCCATCGAACATTTAGGCTTTCACCGGCATATCTCAAACGGAAAATAGTGCGTTCAGACTGATTATGACACTTTCGCTCTATGCAAAAGGGTTGGATTTATGTTTATTACATTTCTCTGGGTTGAGACTGTTCCGAATATCGTGGCTGTAACTAAAAGTATCGGGTGATTTGGTTCTGTGCATTCTCCATTTTAGTAAAATTATTCATTCTGCAGGATGTGATTCCATTTTGCGACTTACTTGTTTCTGATCCCAAATGTTTATTAGAGTTTGCACTCCTAGCGAGAAAACTAGGTGAGTCGTTGACCGACATGTTCAGTACAAGCTTTTCAGTTCTAAGTATTAAATAGTTGACGACATTTCGCACGATGTTGTTTGATGGCAAGCATTTTCGTGGCTTTATTTGGTGTATACTGTAAGCTAACCGTTAGGTATTTATAGCTCAAACGTTTACTTCTATAAAATCAAAGTGTAGGGAAGCTTTCCTCGGGTACCTTAACTGTCAGTGTAATTAAACGATCTTACTGGAAACTTGCGAAGGATCTTTAGCTTACTAGGCTACCTGTTATTAATGAAGGATTCCAGAAAATTTATTACTGGCATCCAAGGAACACCTGCTCGCTGAACCAGATATTTAAGCTTTAGTTAGGTCCTTCCCCAAAGCATAAAACTTGCAATAATCTCGTCGATGGTAATCCGCACAGATATACCGTACATGATCGATGTTTTGCGAGAATGAAGAACTTCGTGACTACAGAAAACGCCCTAATTGGAAAATTAACAAACGGTCCCTAAAGCTTGGCTTACCTGAGCCGGAACTGGAGGCAGGTCAGGAGCATTAGATACAATGTTAAAAGTATTCTGTTAATGCAGTATCCTTGTATTCTTTCTAGTAAACGGCAAGTCGAGTCTTAAGCTTCCGAAGACCAAGGACCATTGGCGTCGAATACACTAGGCAAGCATCCAGACAGTTGAATAATCTGTAAACCTAAAGAATGAAAGATTGAAATCAAAAGACGAATTAGCCTTAATCAAACAATCGCTCTTCATGCCATAGTTGAAAACCATGCCATTCACTACAACAATCCTGTCATTTTTCATCATGATTTCCCGCGTTGCACTGAACACGTTTGTGCAGAACTTTCGAGAATTAACACCCCAAATCCATGTCTCAACCGAATTAATGGAATAGAATCCTCAAGCGTGCAAATCTATCAAAGTTATTAATGAATGATCCTCTAGGTCACAGCGGTATCAGTTTAACCTTAGCTGACTCATACACAAAGACTCCGGTAGTGGAAACGGAGACCCAAAGCAGCCATTCGTGGTACTCGAAATTATAGATGTGCGCTTAAACAGAGCAAGAATACTTACGTTTCCCATACACCTACACAAATTAAGCTGAAAAAATCGACCAACTGTAGACTGTCGAATTCAGTCACTCGATCGTGCAACCGCTTTGAAAAAGGCTATTCACGATGGTTCTCACAAAAATTCCCAACAATCATCTTTCCATATGTGAAATATTTGAGACTAACTTCTTCGTCACAGCTGCCTTGCGGTTTCTGATACAAAAGACTGAAGCACCGGTTGCAGCAATGCTAAAAAGTCAGATAAAGTCGGCATGGAATTTGTCTGTCAAAAGGAGTACTGAATTTCTACTCTAGGCAACCATATCAGGTAAGGTTTTCACAACAAGTAAGGTGGGATCAACGACTAACGGACTGTTATATGGAACAGGGAGTCGCAATCGTTGTTGATAAATATCGCATTGTTTTGTTGCCTCGTAGATATACCGGGTATACTTGCAATCTAGTGTTTACAGTATTCTGACTATTAACAAGCTATCTCATTGTTTTACTGTATGCAAATTAGTTTTCGAATTGTTATTCATGTTCGCGTGGTCAGGAACGTATCAGGATCTGCTGAGGCACAAAACGATTGGAATTGGGTCACGGAAGCTTTGAGGGGTACTTTTAAATTGTCGCAGATATGTTCCGAGGAAAACCGCTGGTTTTGATGAGGAATAACAGTGGTACATCTCAAAGTGACCAAGGTCGACAGTAGCAAATATTTATCCGAATCAATAATATTTCGTTTCCAGCAGTAGTCTACTGTATTCTGAACAGATTTTTAATGGCGCCTTAGCTCATAGTGGTTTGTTTTGTATTGGGAAAGATCCCATTCCCGGAATTTGGGAAGAATCAAAACGCTCCTACTAAGATCTTGTTTTCCCGAAATATGAGCTATTCGATCAATAAGGCCCAGTCGTCGTTCTGTTCATACTAATTTTATCTCCTTTTGGGTACTCGAGTATTGATCATGTTTTTCGTCAATCCCAGCTGTGTGTTACACAATCAAAAAGACCAGCATGATGCTTCAGTTCCAAAAGAGTTTAGCGGCAAACCCAAATTTGAAATATATGAAATGAGTGGATGTTCTGAGGAATATTTGCAGTAAGGTGACTCTTCGGTCACTGTGAACAGCCAAGAAGGCACTCAGGAATACTCACATGGGTGTACAGACATCCAAGATCTTCAAGCGATTTTTTGACAGATCAGTATTTGACGGTTTAGTAGAACAGTCGTTTCGACAAACAGTGACAAATATTTGACAATATTTTTTTGAAAGAAATTAGTAAGTCTTATTGACGCTCTTGATTTTCTTAAGGCTAAACGAACCTCGGGAATAATGTACACACCAAGATCGATATTTGGCAACCGTGGAAGTGTTGCTCCTTTTCGTGGAGGTCAAGAAAAAGGTTCAACACAACCACTTAGGGAACAATTGTCTCGTAGCAATTCCACACTCAGTCGTTCAGTTGAAACATGCCAGGGGATAGCTGGACTCTTTCTGCGTGACCATGAACTGGCTGACTGGAATGGAAAACTGATGAAACAACTTGTCTCGGCTACATCATTTACAAGTGAGTCTGTTCGTTCCATAACCCGTTCACCGAAACAAAGACGAATTACCAAATCAGTAAACCAAATTCTGTTCTTTATCTTTTGAAAATCTCTTGTTTCACTGAAGTTGTCTCATCCAGACCAGTAAAAAGGATGCGTATGTCAACTTGAATTTTTGCCCTAGGATGTCTCATAATAATTGCCGTTTAGACACGTGTTTGGTGTTTCAGGCATGTGTTACACTAAATAAACCGTCCTCAGTCGACTTTGTACACGTAAGTATATATACAATAAGTAACGAAAAATCTACAAAACCAATAAACTTTACATCATTAGTCAAGAAGTTGGACAAATAATTTTTTGTCGAATAAGTTTGTAGTTCCTCGCAGCAATTTAAGAACTTCTCAGAGCTCGATCTTCACTCGTTTCATGAAGGCGAAGCTAAAGCTTTCATAACACTAATCCCGGAATAAAATAATATTCCCGAATGTAAATCGTGGTACCCAAGCTTTCGCCTACAAATATGGAAAATGCGGATTTTGGAGGTCTCATTAATTAAACTTCGACGAAATCATTTGATTTAACCTTGGCAAATCCGATTTTTATGAACGGTATTCTTCTGGGTTTCTAGGTGAAAAACGATACAATTCACGACCACGTATATTTTTGTGCAAAAATTACAACAGCCCAACTTATTAAAGTATAATAATAATTGTCGAGCAATTGAAGCCGGGTCACATGGTCCACAGAATGACAGTCTAGTTAATGTTGGCTGAGGATTTGAGCCCAGGATGAGCTTATCCGGTAGCGAACTTGCCACTCGTTAATTGTCCCAACCAACCCGTCAGCTTAGACAACTGACCTGAACAGAAGCTTTTGTCCTCGTGATCCTCTGTTGAACGATATTCTGCGATCGACTGTCTTCCAGTGACATCTTGCTCCGACAACCTGATCTGATGAGATAACAGGATTTTGTTTCTGACTATAATGAGTTAGGACTCAGCTACACCTTGCTATCTGTCCCAAAATACTTCATGGGCAGTAGCAAATCAAACAGCGAACGATAAAATTTATTCGGTCGGCAATATCATTGCTTGCTCCAGATTAGCAAAAAGAAAAACGCAAATTTACTACCTATTAGAGGCCAGCTGTTGGAACAGAATTTATCCACGACAACAACACCTGAATTATGGCCAGCTTACGGGAAACTACTATTATGCGCCTTCAAGACGGGAATCATTATGGAGAAAAAATGGATCACTTTGCAACCTTTCACTCTGTTAAAACCCATCAAATCCACACATGCGCGAGATCTCAATACCATATGAACCGGGGATCAACGACTGGTAATCGAGTGTACTACTCATTAAGTTAACTGGGTACGGTCTCAACGGCCCACTGAATATCAACAATCTAAAAGAATTCACCCATAAACCATTAATGGAAAATTTCCAGCCACAGACATAAAAGACCTACAGTTTTTCTTTACACGAATGTGAGTCCCAACGGTCACTTCGGAGCAGAAGCAAGCAGTTCACCATTACTCATTCTCTGAAAATGAAATGACATACTGCAGAATGAATAATCAACTACAATGGCAAATGCACTAATCCAAATCACCCGTTACTTTTAGTAGCAGCCACGATATTCGAAACGGTCTCAGCCCAGAGAGGTGTGGTGAACATAACTCCAAGTTTCACCGACAATCTTTTTATACCGAATGAGAATGTGATTTAACCTCAACCATTCCGGCAAGCAAAAGTTCGCCGGTTCGATTCCGGCTCGTCTCGTCGACCTTTGGACGCATAGTGCGCAAGTGGAACCCCCCAATCTATAGGACGTCTAGCTCCTCGCACCACTTCATAATAAGTGAACAGTCAATGTGTTTGAGTTTTTGGTTCCCCTTGGCATTTTTTTCACAAAACTGCAAATACGTGAACGCAATGGATTTTCCTGTTTAATAGGATCTTTAGTCAATTCAGTGGGGTAGTTTGGCTGTGCTAACTGCTTCAGTACCCGCTGACTATCGACAATCTGATTCACCCCCGAAAACCAAGACGATAGGTGGTTTCAAGCACGGTCTAATAAGCCAAGCTCCAAATGAGGTTGGTTTTGCATCCTTCAGACTGCCACTCATGATATAATTCTTCAAATTGTTTGCTGATGAAGATGTAGATTGATATTATTGGTGCAAATACTCTTTACCACAATTGCTTATCTGACTGTGTACGATTTAACATAGCTGTTTATGCAACCCGAATTACATGTCTGTATGCTGCAATATCTAATGGTAGTAATCTTTATTGCAACCACTATCGTATATGGATGAGAGAACAAAATTTCTCCGGAAGCACATGACGAGTTTCGGTGAGATTTCCGCCTATCAAGTGTACTTATCCATTGCTTTCTTGTTCATAACCCCTCCCATGCATTGCTTTTCGCATCTAGATTTATTTTGATTAGAATGCTTTGTGCACTGATGCTAAGACCACTCATGAATGACGGCGGTGATTTTTGGGCGTTCTTCGTCGGTTAGCAAAGGGTTGACTCTCAGACTAGGGATTTCAGCTTTCATTTGAAGTAGCACCTTGTGCATCTGGGGAAAGTTCGTTTCTCTAGGGAAAAGCGAGAAGACTTTCAGTAAAAATCAAAAATTTCGCTCTTCTTGAAAATACATGTGACTAACCGGATAAAATAGTCCACAAATCACTGTTCTGTTCAACAAATGTACTCAATATCCGTGAACACTTCTGAAAGACATTCTTGTTGATCCATTGGTTTTGTGAATCAGTAAAGTATATGATGTAGTGTTGAGTGATTGTACGGTTATCTGAATGGTTTAGGTTTGTCTGGGGATCACATTCGATTTCGCTCACGGATGATGTCCACTGTTGATGACACTTAACAAGGACGAAACAGCAGTACAGCGCACAGATGAAATTTGAATGGCGATTTGAATGTTGATATCGCATGATTAATTAATTGGCAGTTTTTCGCACTGACTTGTTTACGGAACTCGCTAGATGGCCAGTTTGCCGAAGTTTGTTTTTTACGAACTCTGATTGACGTTTTCTATCCGGTGTGTAGCAAGCTTGCATAATTCACGAACCTGCTTTCAAGGGGGTACTATTATTCAAATATTCATTAACCTGAAATTTTGGGTTTTGTGACCATTTAATTTTGAGATTTAGATATAACTATTCATTTATGCGGAATTTCCTCCTACGCAGTTAGTGATGAAGGCACATCCTAGTTTTCGTTGGTTATCACTCAAGGATTATGCATTTCTCGTTGAGAGGAGGAACGTCCGGAAGCAACGTACGCACATGCAGGTGTATGTGTCGTTGTTTTTTCGGTTATTGTAGATGGCTAACTTCCACCGACTGGCGACAGCTAGTGCCTACTGTTGAATAGGTATCTGCGATCAGTGAGGATTTCTGTGCTCCAGTTACCGGCCCCTTTGCCACAATACTGACGAACAGATATTATTTTACATAGTCTTGAAGTTCAATAAACTGCGCTCAGTCTTTCACAGCAGCTTACCAGCTATGTTTGACTCGCAGTCATTCATCTTTTGCTTGCTTCTCGTTTTGACATTAACTATTGTGTACTGCTAATGATGTCTGCCGAGAGAAAAACAGGTTCACTTTGTTTTCACGATTTGGACACGGTTGAAGCGCAGTGTTTAATATTATGTATTGTACCAAATCCATGATGAACATGATCAGTGCAGGCGATGATTTAACTTGCGCACGTAGAAGTACCATATCTTAAGTCCAATATACTGTTCGCTGCAAAAGCATCCGCATGGGTAGAAGTCCGTGCAGGCAGTCAGTTTTGGTAACCTGTCCTTCTTCGCACTTTCGTCAGGAACTAACGGTCTAACAAGAATTATAGCCTTACCATGTTCGACTTAGACGTTAGGGGAGCTGACCAGCGTTTCTGATATTAAGTCATGCTCTACGTACAGGTTAATAATCAAGCACTGGCTAGTGACTGTAAGCGCCCTTGGTTTTGATATCCCGCTTGACTTTGCTTCGTTGAATGAAAAGGTCCAGACACTTTCTGTTTCGAAATATGTTGATATAAAAATTCAGTTCAACTTGGTGCTTCGCCGGGCAGTTCGATACGGCCAGTTTACTGCTGTTGTCGCCCAATGGGTTTAGACGGGGACCAGAATGAGAACGGAGTTGTGTTATGACGATTGTTCATTCTGTCGACATGATAAATATTTGTAACCTGCGTGCATTGTGGACAATTACACTTTACCCAGTGATTGCGAGGCCTAACGAGGAAAGCCTGCAAATTCGACTCACTGTGACTTTAATTATGGAGAGTTATGATTAATGCCTGATTTATCTGAGTACAAATTGTAGCTTTGAAGGGTTGAAGCTATCAAAGTTAAGTGCAAAGGAGCCAAATTTCTTCCGGATTTATCGGTTTGCCTCATGGTATATTTGGGATTCACTAATAGCATTTCATGGAAGAAGTTAGTTTTCAGTTTTGGTGGGATACGCTAGTATGAACGTGCTGTATTTACGGTGAACTTGATCAGCAACCGTGTCTGCTGCAGGAAGTCAGGCCGTGGACATAGACACACTACTATATCAATCACACTGTCAAACTATTTCCATCTTCATGCAAGACTCAACAATAGGTGTAATGGCGAATTCTTCATACTACACGAGAATAGTTGGCGGTATATAAATACATATATATGTTTTTATATATTTGTCGGTGTGAAGAAGCTCAAAAGAAATCAATCACTGGGTGCGTTGAATCCGGAATAAACCAAATAGTCCTGCACGGAAAGACCGGGGTGAGAAATACGAGTGAATATGCTAAACACAGCCGGTTTGTTTATGTATGCCTGCTTCTTGTGTACGTTTCCCTCTGTAAGTCACTGTTTCTACTTATGAGCTCATGTTTTATGTTCGATATATTTTGTATATATGTATATGCATATCTGTGTACATATATATATATATATAAATAGTTAAACACAATAAGAGAGTTTTGAACTTGACAAATAATTGCCTTCCCGTGTCCCCGGAAGCACTGTTTCTCTAATGATGCGCACCGGAAAGATGAGAGTTTATGAACGGGGTTGATGAAATCGGCCAGCGAATGTGAACAAATGGAACGACAAAAAAAAATAGGACAAAGGGACACAAATCATTCGATCCTGAACTATTATGCTGTGCCACGGGTTTTTAATTTTACACGATTTTACTGGATTCTCAAGAGCTAAAATAGCTTCCGCGGTATTTTCACTTTGTGTGTATGCACGAACAGATAATTTGAGCAAAATATTTTTAGCATAAACCGGGACAAGTCTCTTTGTGTGTACAGGTGTGTGTTTGCACGTGGTTTCGCACGTATTGCCAAGATTCACGAATTCACCGTGAGTTGTGTGGTTATGCTGAAGTGGATCACAATCTGAGTTTTCTATTCCTTCACAATGTGACAAAGCTATTCAAATGGAAAAATAATCATTATTTGGTTGACGATTTCCGCTATTCGCACGAACATAACAACATCGAAAAAAAGTATCCAAAAACAGAACGTAGTTGACTTGATGCAAATACCACTGATTTCATCAACTACTGACATCAACAAAGCTGAAATTTTGACTAAAGTTGATGATTTCCGCCACCACTCGCATAGAAATCTAGATCCAAGTGATTTTTAGTGCTGAAATGTCCCACTTCGACAAAGAGGTTAATTGCATTATTTTCGCGGACTTTACTAAATTCGTTAATGTTCGTCATTTGGTCTGAGTTAGCCGATCAATAACTAGCCTATTATCTGTTTTCATTGGAGAAAAGCTTATAGACTGCTACCTTATGAATAAAAATTTCTAATTGGTTTATTCAAGTGAGTTAAAATTTTTCCCGTACACTGACCATTGCATTTGAATGGAAAGTCATCTCCTTTTTGTGAAATGCAAACGCAAATAATCGGAAACGATTTTTTACAAGACTAGTGTTCTTCTCAGACAAGTATGATAGCTAGCCTCGGCTTCGATCACTAAGGATCTCAATTTGTAAAGTTCAAATGATTGACTGTAAACTCAATTGTACCCCGCAAATTGTCTGGTAAAGTGTTCAGTAATTCGTGGTAACTATTGGTCTGGCTGTCTTCCCGTAATCGCATTGTTTCGTGGACGGATAAATTATTGAGGGGATTTTGTTTTAGACCTCGTCACATGTCTTTACAGAAGACATTCTTATTACCACAAGTTTTAGTAACTAATTCGTGGAAGCAGCAAGTGATTTAAAACAGTTATTCCGACCAAGTTTAAAAGTGAATCCGTGGATTCCACAGCAGAGGCCGACTAGAATCGGCAGCTCTGAGTTTCCTGGTCAGCGTCCGTGTAATGCCACCAATGGCCTGAACTTTTCGAGGGTTAGTGACTTGATAAGTGTTTACAATCGGGGTCTGTGAATATGGGTTCATGGGGTTCGATTCTTCTTACAATTGACAATCACCAGTTGACCGCCAACTGATGTGCATTTTTATGTCAAACACATTTGAAGGAAATACAAGTAGAACAGAATACATGAATAATAGGTGAGTCAGTTGATGTCTGTTAGTGTGTCATCGAAAAATGACTTTTTGTATTCGTATTCCAATTAAGTAATAATATCGTCGGATTTGGGCAGTTTGAAACTCATTCCACATTCCGTAAATTTTACCTTCTTCTGCTAGTCACCGGTCGCGGTATCGACCATGAGATATTGCCTGCCTATTCATATATTGTAAACAAAAGAACAATAAAAAGGATCATTATTACTGTGTTCGGTATTTGCTTTGTAAGCGACGCAAACAATTTCTAGGGCGATTGATAAGTCAGTCATTCCACTTTCTCGAATAGGTCGGTTTTTGCGTTTATGCAATCTGGAAGTGCCGATCGAGGAGATGATTTTGTGGATCAGTCTAGTACAATATTGGCCCTACCACGTTGCTTGGCTGGTGATCTATCTTGAAGGCTTGGTTGAAGGCAAGTCCGGTGGTACGGGAAAGCAAGTGTCTAACCAGACCGGGATCAGTTTGATAGATTGCCTACAAGAGGTAAGCGGTTGGTTTGCTCAGTCTCATATATACCATTTCCTTTTGCCAATGTCACACTTGATTTAAGACGGAGTGTTTCTAAAGATAGTCTGCATTTTTATTTTGCGTCTAATATTTTACTTAAGTGCATTTCTAGCAATGAAATGAACTAATCTGGTGGTACAATTTGGTCAAAAATAATATTTTGTATTGAGCTGCTTCAACCGTTTAAATGATACTCTGCTATTGCTTATTGCATTGACGGCAGCTTTCTGTCTTATATTTAATGAATAATGAATGTGGACTTGTGCCAAGTTCATTTTCATTCTCATTAGCTGACTGATTTAGAAGTAAACAAGCACACACAAACGATAGAATTATATTGCTAAACAGGACAAAATCCAAGTGACCAGACAAATTGAATCACTCTGTTAAATCGTCCTCCTAAACTGTGTAATGAACTGGGGTTTTTGAACAGGTAACATTAGTGGTAGATGGCAGTTCGCTGTCGTCCCGCTTGTTACCAAAAGGGAACTAATGAGATTTACTGTGTTGTTATGACAACTTGGGTTTCAAGATCACGGTGATCGGTTCCCCAACCCTCGTGTAGCCCTGGGAATATATGGCTTGTACCCATTACACTCAAACTTCAAGCAAACCGTCAAAAAAAATTCGCAAGATATGATTCAATCCCATAACCCAGTATTTCTGCTGAAGAACGATGACCGGCTAGAATCGCTAGGACTGGGCTTAGTACAATCCGAAATATCTAAATAATTTTCAATAACAGCACAGCGGCCATTGCACGAGATGGACTTTACCAATCATTACGTAACAATTATTTAGGCAAAACTCCCCTCCTGTTTTATGATCATCCCTGGGATGATTATGTTTATGACTTAACGAAACAATCGAATGGCCGAAACACAAAATGGACATGGGAAAAGGTGTTAGTTTAGGATTAAAGAAATGAACACCCACACTGACCGATTGTTACTGAGAGTCAAATAAACCGTTTGACACTTGGTCTCGTATAGATAAGAATCGTATCATCTTTCCCGTCTGTGCATGTCGTAATTCAGTTATTATTCCGAGCACGGTTTGCAAACCACTGACTTATTTGCATAAGTCGTGCCAACCATTCCCTGGAATAAGACCAATAAAAAGTCAGACTTTGGAAGGGCAATAACACTGTATTTTTGAATACCACATTCGTAGGTTATTTTCATCAAATTTGTTCAAGATATGGCAGAATATCACAATTTTCTCTCATGAGGTCAGTTTGCATCGGTACAAAAATATCCACATCAAATCGTTGGAAGCCAACATTAGCCATGCACTGGGCAACAGAAAGTAAAAACACCAGTTACAGTGGAATTAATTCAGTAGGCCAAACGATTACGTGACCAGGGTAATATTCCTTTTTTAAAATCATGACTATTAATTTCAATGCATAGTTTATAATTGTTCTCTAGCAAATCTCACTGATCAGGAACACTATGTTCATCTCGCTGACTTCTTGGGAAAAAACATGGCAGTTTTTGCCGGAAGGATTTTAGCGAGGAAACACAGGCGGTTTGTTTGAGAAATCTTTGGTTGCATTTAAAACGGAAGATTCAAATGCCAGCAAACACCTATGAGTTTACAACCGTTACAACTCTTAGAATAGTCTCTTCGTTTAGAAAGAAGCAAACTTGCATTATTTATTATGGTGGAACAGATTTACACATCCGTCACCCAGAATAATCTGCATTGAGCTACTGGCCATATCCGTGTGACTTTTCTTTTGAACTTACCCTGAATTCAATGAACAACGTGCGCTGTTAATTGCTTCATGAATGGGAAACGATTGTGTTCAGGACTGTTAAATTCAACGAAGTTTTCCTGCTAAACACGTGGCACAGGGCGATGTAGATGCAAGACACTATTTCATTTTTGCAAATTTTATTGAGCTATTCAGGCCAAACTTGTTCATAGTCAGGTTGTCAGCCCGAATGAAATTGACCAACAGTGATATCACGTACTAACCTTGCATAATTTTGTCAAACCTTATCTCCCATGCGTGAATACGATCAATAAGATAGAACAACATTTCCCGTACCCTCGATTGATTCAACAGCTACATCACTTTACAGAGGGAAAATGAATGACACTCTGAATTTAACTATAGTCTTTAAGATTTCATCTATCCGAAACGTGTAACGGCGTGTGCAGTTCGTCGTTCCAGTTCTAATCAGTTCAGCAAATGTTCAGACTTTTACTGTAACTACTGTTGCCAGATAAGTAGACAAAACAATAACAACGTATTCCTAGGTTCATTTTGAGAGTCAACCGACTGCGGGCGCAATCGCACTGTTGTATTCCCCTAGAGCTAGTTCAGGCATCTGCAGAAACTATGCGAAAGTAAATATTCTGAAGTTTACGATGACACTAAAGCTATAGTGGCGTTAAAAACGGACGCTATCAACTATAGACATTGAGATGAGGGAGGCAAAAGGATCGTTCAACGTAGCCGATTTTATCGAGAAATAAAAGACTGATTAGCTATATATTTTGTCATCATAAAAGAAGCAATCCCAATGGCAGGCCGAATTTTTTTGCTCATTTTAGAACCACATGAACCATCCGGCAAAATGAAATCGATTTTTCTGTCCGCAAATCCCGCTATGCACAAGGAATTTCGCTGCTACGCTTTCCTCCTCCGAGGTCCAAGTAGCAAGCTGAAAGTTCCTTTTGCACTAATGAGCTGATTTGCTGCTCAACCAATATTTTGTAGAGAGTACCAATTTCTATTTTTTTACAATAATATTGCAACAGTGATATCATTTTTTCGCTGAACTTGCGCGCAATTTGATATAGCCATAGTACAAGGCAATGAAATGTGATGCAATGTAATGTAATATTCTTAGGACTGGCTATATTTTAAAAGACTTAAGAGGCGTGGTAAACCAAGTAGTTTCGAAAACTGGGCTCTTTAGTCATTAGCGTGAATGTCTTGCCACGATGTATGAATGACCATTGAACATCGCTGACCAGACAGAAATTCTGTTCTATTTCTTCTCACAGGTAAAATCTCTTGTGGCTGCATCCATAGATCAGTTGGAACCCCTGGTTGCTGACGATCGGGATTTGGACCGGCTGAATAGTTATTTGCGCGCCAAGGCGTCCCGACCAATCAGCATTGGGAACTTGAAGAAACTGATTTCATGTGTCCTAGTTCATAATCCATTTTTGCGTCATTGCATCAAAGGTGAGATTTCGCAATGGGATAGGGAATATTTTAAATGATCTCCGGCGGAATTATTGCAAAACCACTTCAAAGCATCAGGACAGGAAAAAATGCAGTACCGAAATCATCGGAAACATGTATTGTGGCTCCTAAAAGGCCACAACCCAATAGATTTGAGTCGAAAAGGCGCAGTCTCAAGTTCCAGCCATATGAACTTCCGAAGACTCAGTAAAAAATGCAATCTAACCACCATAAGCCTTCTGGATTCAGGAAAAACTTCCACAGCTGTCTAAAATTGTTGCTTTGATGGAATGCGACATTTAGAAAAACTGAATATCAACGAACGCACTGCATAGGCGATCAGAAGCTTTTGATTTTTCATGTTTTTTGTGATCGGATGATGATGAGAGCATTTGGTTTGTGCTTCTGAATGTTCGCACCACCAACGAGGATGAAGCTCACTAATCGTGCGGGTAAAAAAGCACCAGTTGATGTTCCACTTCGTATTTACTCTCCGAGGTTCAGGCCGATTCGCATCTGTTTGGGTAGCAGGACAAATGCGACCTTTATAGGATCCACGTTACTTGGTCGTTGTCAACGATTCCACATTAGGCACACAAAGTATATCGTCAGTTTTGTTTTAAATTCAACGGGAGGAGGAATCCACGATGCAGAAATGCTGCGGACAAATGATACCAGTAATGACTGGCACACAGTGAATTTGAAGCTACAAATGAAGTGGCTGATGGCAAGTTTGCTCCGAAAACTTTGTGAAAAACAAATAATTGAAGCACCGCGCAAAAATTACGGATAGGCAGGCGATGCTTGCAACGATGCATGCATTTTTATTACTTGCTTACGGTATTAGCCTTTTTTGGAAGAATAATCTTCATAACCCGAAAAGCCTGCAGCAGTCAGCGAACCAGCAACCATGACCCTTAAAATTGGAACGAAATAAAATCAAATTTGTTTCTAAAAGGCCAGATACGGCACCAACATCGATTTGTTCTTGCCGATGATTCCACATTTATGACAATACCCTTGTGTAATAATCAATCCTGTCCGCAGTATTTCCATTCCGGAAGACGTTAGTTCGATCATTTTGACGGAATAGTTTTAGTCTATCAGAAAGTTTGAGTTAATCGGCAACATCTTAAAATGTAACGGATGTCTTTCTGTCACTTTTTAGCACAAATAATGAATCCCGAACGTCGTTCTGGATCAGAAGACCGGCTCGGTGGTCATTTTGGTACATTCGCTCCTGCTCTTACTACACTTGTCGAAGGACAGGTTGATTCGTTTCGAAGGTCAAATCAAAGCATAGGGCCATTGGGCCCACATCCCGGGAATCTCGTCAGTTCTGGTAGAGGACGATTATCTGCTTCCCTAGGATCTACAGATACTCAAGGCATGCATTTCTTTCCTTCAAATGCTGATTTGCTAACCAGCGCGGAACAGACCCCGCGAACGTCCTATCAGGGGCGCCTAAAAGTGAGCTATTATTGTGATTGTCACAATATCTATCACAAAAGAGATTGGAGCTCGATTTGAGAAGGAAAACCGTGGAAGGGACATTTTATTCTCACAAATTGTTCTTGTCATAAAGACACGTCTACTGCGAACTGCACATATGTGAAGCTGTCAGATAACTTCAAACAGTATCTCAGGGCTCATATTAGTTGTCTTTCACCAATATATTTCAATAGTAACATCAGGACACTTGCCTGTTCAATAGACTTTGGTGGTGATGATGCCATTTTTTTAAGATTTGACTGAGGCGAGACCAATACATTACAAATAATGCATGACATTGAAGTCAGAGAAACACTAGGAAACTAGAAAAAATTGTCGGACACGAAGTGGAACGTATAAGTCCGGATCATTTTACTGTAGGTCTTCTGGTTTCTAATGGAACCGGAAGTATTTTGCACAAATGAATCAGATGCCTTTCTAAGACAAACGCAAAATTGCACAATAGGAATCAAGCATGAATATCTGTTGAACGCGTAGATAAGCAAGGGTAGGAGACAACAATGATGCACGGCAAAAGTGAATTCCTTCATTGTAAGTATAGTGTCGTATTCCAACATTCCCCGATCGCTCGTGCCACGGATGAGAGTCAGTAATGTGCTCAGGTTTGTGCAGTAATTCTGTTCCTGCAGGAACTCCGCCACCGATATTTTCGACTGATTGATGGCAACAGTAGTGTTTGATGAGGAATAAAATAAATCAGCTATTAACTTCGTAAACTTCAACAGATTCGAAACAGTTTACTAAGGAGTGTCTGCGCCATACGGATAACTGAAAACTGCGGAATCTCAGTGCAACTATATCAGGTTCGATGAAGAATATCACCAGTAATGTCACTATTAAAGAATTTTTGCCAGTCTGCCTATATAGCCTACCATTCGGAGTATTTGTCGCAAATTCATCTGTCCACATTTTCAGTTGCTAATGTGGGACTGCAAATGCGGGCCATTGATGGCTTTACCAAGGAAGCTGTGAAAACCCCTTCGGTCTTTAGTCTTGATTTAGGCTGCAATGCAGCTGTCAACCCTTCACAAACGGTTACTGTAATTGCTGTGCGCTTGCCAAATGCTGCAGCCAAATCTGCTTAAAGCATTTTCTGCAATTTAATAATCTTAGATTGTTTTGAAATAGTGCTTCGCACAACACTGGGCATTCAGTTGAGTAATCTGACCCATATTCATGGTAACACAGGTAGAGCATCTTCCCAGTAAACTGAAGATCGACAAGTCGATTCTAGCTTGCAGCGTCGACTTTTGGATTCATAATGTGTAAGCGGATTTCTCATCTGCGCATAGCTGAAGTCATTGGTAGCCATCGTGAACAGCTTATCTAAAACAGAAATGAATATTAGTAGTCCGGCTGGAGGTTGCATCCCGTTCAATAGGCTCAAAATCATTTCAAGTTGAAATTAAACAATCCCCAAACAGACTAACGTTACTGGAGTTTCACAATGACAAGTCAAATTTGCCATCACATTCACCGAATTTCTTATGATGATTAGAAAAATTCAGTTCACCGGCATTGGCCAGGCAGTTAGTATCCTGATATTTCATTCTGCAATTAACAGGCTCGATTCCTCCCACCGACGGGCAAATTTCCAACTTAAAATCCCTTAATTGGCTACGCGCTTTTTCCTTAAAATAGTGCACATGGTTGCATCCTTATCAAAAATGCGAGATAGTAAAACATGAGGGTGGTCCAATGGGATATATAAAGTCATGTCGAATCTTATGTTTTGATGGCCTACTAATGGGACTAACAGTTACTGTGAATACTTAGAGCAGTCAAAGATTCTATAAAACGAGAATTGACATTTCAACCTCTTGTTCTTTATAGAAGACCGATCAACATCCTTCATTGAGTCAGTACACGGTATCGGACGTCTGCAATTTGATCGCAAGCGTCGTCGAAATTGAGCCCGAACGACGATATGCTTACCAGACAAACGTTCGTAGTCACAATGTGAATGGTTTGGCACTATGTCGTACAGATCCGGAACGTCTCAAACATGAGATTGGCATGAATCAGTCTGATTGGCAGGCATTTTGTCGATCGGTGAACTATGTGCTTGCACAAGAATCACGGAATATTCGTTTGGCAACAGAGATGGAAAGCGATTCGGAATCGATTATTAGCCCGCTGGTTATTGCTAACAAGTATCCATTCGTCGGATCATTCCCCGGTCCAATGGAACACCAACAACAGCAGCAACAGCAACAACAACAGCCGCCAAATTTTCTATCCCAGCCACCATTACCTCCTCAGCATGGGTTAGTTGCGCAAACACGACTTGTTCGCTCGTCTCCCAGTTCATCTCTAGCCAGTTCAAATCAGCTTGGTTTGAAAAATGCAACCTTAATCAGGCAAACACCATGGCTTCTTTCTCCACAAGTTCCAACCTCATTAATGAATTCGGACGGAGCGGACTTACCGGTAGATGATATTCTTCCGTCGTCACTGTATAATCCAGAGCAAACGGAAAATCAGGTATCGCCAAGTGGAATGGAAGAACCGGAATCACTTTGGAAATCTACTCCTCAATCTATTAGTTGTAAACCAGCAATTAAACCTAGAGGCATCAATGACTTGGGAACAAAGACCAGATGTGTAGAGAAATCAAACTCACCAAAATCCTCTCATGAACAAATGGAATTCGAACAACACAAAGAACAGTTCACCAGTCCTCGACCGAATATGGAACCGCGTGTGGCTGCGACTAGGCATTCGAGAAGAACGTCAAACATGGAACAGGATAATTTCACTTCAGGTCATAAAGATGGGAACGTGTTCAACGAAGGCGTACTTCATGGTCTAAGAACATCCCGGTCCCGCAGGCCGGACACACGACGATACAGCAGTCGATCTACTGTTGATCTTAGAACCGCTTTTGGCCCATTACCATATAATCCACAGACAGCCGAATTGTGCTATCGGGAAGTAATGCGTAGAAAACAGAAGTGTCGAGCAAAATCTTCGCGTATGCGACATGGAATTTCCAATAAAGATCCACGCATAATTCTTAATCCGACGGCAAGAGACAATGTAGAGCTATTTAGATTTAATATGCTGGAGCATGAACAACAACAACAAATGAATCCAGAATTACCATTTGGTGCTTTTCCGATGCCACATCGCAGCCCGTGGAAAACGTCTGGTGAGCGTCCGGATGGAGAGGTCAAAGAGATTAGAAGAATGAAAAAGCGACCGTGCAGGCGACCTTCCAAAGGTCATGGTCCTTTTGATGTGGTAATGAACAAGAATGCTCAAGGAGCAGAGGCCTTGCCTAACCAGTTAGCTGGACTTACTACGGGTGTTAACAGCAGTCTTCCGGAATCTGCGGTAATAGATTCAGAATCCGATAGCGTTATTTATAATTCGGCTTTAATGTCTCAGTTTCAGGGTGCTCTACCTTGGTCTGTTCCTGAAGTGTCTCGAAGAGAACGTCGTGCCAGAAGGCTTCTTCATTCACCGGCATTAAACCCGGCCCAACTAGCTAGCTTGTACTCGTACGTTACTCACACTGGAAAACTCCCCGCTTACTCAAACCCACCATTTGACTATCCCTATGGGAAAGCCTTTATGGAACCTGAAACTGCTTCAAAGCTGAATTACTTTCCAATCCCACACATGAATTATGGAGCCCATTTTCCCGACCCTGCGGAATCATACAGACCGAGCCAGAAGAAGCGAGCGAGACACGCGGATCATGTAACACCTGCAACCACTTCCCCTAGACTGGTCCATTCGTCATTGAAGAGTAAACGATCAAATGAACTGGTTCATTTAGACTATTTGGATGAGGGAACCAATTCGCCGGATTCTGAACTTGAAGAATGCACTTGCGAATACTGGTACGGAATCGATCGGAACGGTGGTAAAATAACTATCAGCGAACCGACTTTGAGGGGTGATTCAGATGATCTGTATTCGGATGATAATATGCAGACCTATTCGATAGAACATGAAATACCAACTAGAAATTCATGCGGCAAAATCAACGGAACTTATTGCGCACAAAACGATAGTGGATGATAACCTGACTCTACCACATAAATCATACACCTACACCAAATCCAATTAACTTTCAGTGAATTTTGTTTTTTCTCTACCCTACTCTCCTTTGAAACCGTATAGCTCAAACCTAAACCCAGTCCGCAATCTTCAAACCTGGGATGTGAGTGAATTTGCGAATGAAAGATTCACTAAACCGTCTCAACAACAAACCGCGCCCTATTTGAGTTCGATAACGACGAAAGTGACGGCAAAACTAGTAAAGGGTGATACGTATTGCACATAACTAAATTACAATGGTGCTTCTTAGTGATCTTGTGGACATGTGAAATATTCACAAGTCTGTTCGAACAGTATGTACATACACATATATTTGTTGTATCCTTTCTTCTGCCGTTTACCCAGTGAACGTTGGTCCATTCGTGCACAGCGGAGAAATTTGAGCTCTCTTTCCGTGTACTCACCCGTCTTTAATACAGATGTATTTTCCAAATCATACGGTTTTTCAAGAGCTGAGGTTTACCGTGTTCTCGCGTGTGTATGCGCACTGTCTACCATATTCGCCTCACTCGTAACATTCTCGAGATGAGCGTCCAGTTTTCTGCAAGAAACTTAGGACTCATTTATCTCCACTAACCCGATTCTCCGCTCCGCCTGTATTCCCCATCCCCGACCCCTAAGCTGAAGAGCGTGAATGAGTGTATTCATTCATTGCATTTACCGACAAACATTTTCCGTTTCTCATCGATTATTTTGAATCTTCCCAACACTTTCCGTACTTCGTCAAACACTCGGCCAAACGGTTGCACAATCGTTGATCTGAAATTATAGTCACGACATAAACAGCGCTCACAATTGTACAGATAAATGGGTAGGTCGATTTTGATTCTTAGTTAAACAATCAACTTAGCGTTCTGTCCTTCGTATTCAGCTAAGTAATGTGATCTGACCTTTTGACGTGCACATAAACAATCGGTACATTTTAGTGGACTGTTGGAAAATACAAAAATGTTTGAAGTTACAACTGTATTTTTTAAACTTTATTTCTTTTATTGGCAGGTGAAGACATGATCATCTTGCAGTATGCATTTATAACGAATGGATCTATCCATGAAGCAACCAGGTCTGGCTAATTTTGTTGACTAATAACAGAAGGTTGCCGACAATCAAAATGGGCCTGTATTATAATAATTGTAATTACTTACCTCAAATTTGCACCCGATTTGCTGAATGGCATCTTCTGGGTAATGGCTGGTCACTGTTCCAAAAGTTTACCCTCCAGTCAGTCAATCCTGGCTCTAAATCGGTATCGTTCGTCCCCACTAGCTCAAGCCAGAAAAAACAAGCTAAACCGACACAAGACCTCGTTTTATGGAATTTTGAAGTTACTTTCCTTGCATATTGGCCCCTGTGTGACTACCTTCACCCTATCGGTTATCCGTGTCAGTCTCTGATTAGTCCAATTTATCTGATGCACCTCACTTGATTTAGTTCTTGTCGTTTTGTTTCCGATTGTTTAGCACAACACGACGACTTTCTCAACTTGCATTTTCACACTTCTGCCGTCTAATCATACCACAATGTCAGCCGGCAGCTATTAGCCAAAGAGACAGGGTAATCTCATATTTATCTTGCCATCCATACTCGTCCTCTGTCTGACACGACGAAATTGCATTCAGGCTTGCTTATTGACCGTGAGTTGTTTAGCGCAGCTCGGTCAACAATAACCCATTAGATGCATGTATTAAACTCAGGTGCAATGTCGATTAAATCGTCATCCCATTACAATATCAACCTGATGAACTGGAACATAGTTATCCTGAATTGCCATGAATGGCTCAAAAATAGCAAAAATAATTCCAGTAATCAAGTCTCAACAATGTTTTTTCCCTTAATAAAGGAAGCGATCCTGATCAATTCTGATAAGATACCACAAGAAGCATTCAGTAGTGAACTGGTTGCGCGAGGATAGTCTTCAAATGTGTTTCTGACTTATTTTTCCAGAAACCAGTAATTTAGCTGAGATCGAGACGAGACGAGTCCATTGGTTCACATAAAAGGTTTCACTCCAACCACTTGGGAAAACAATTTATGAAAAGAAACTGGACAGAAATGCGTAAAGCCTTGTTCATTCCTGTACACTGTGGTAAATAGACTTACGCTATGTTGCATTTCTCGAGTTTCAAATGTCTAGCCCACGTAGGCCAAACACCGATCCATCTACACCCCAGTATTACACACAAGGTTAGAGTGGGAATATATATATATATATGTGTCTATATAAGAACATATGTGTATATTTACGGATTAAGTGCCATCATAAACACTGATACGGAGCGAGTGGGGACAAGTGAAAAACTGCGTAGAATTTAGCACCCATATAATACTTCCTCTAGTCCCCACTTCGAAATCGTTGGCTATCCATAGAGACCGGTTATGCCTCTGCGAACTTGTTAGTAGACGGCTGTTCCAACCGAGTAAGTGCTGAGACTTCGGAAGACCTCAACTCGAGACCCGGGCCAAAGAGTCTACTCTAGAAGTTAGTAGGACGATTAAAGGTGGTTGTAACTCACTGAGAGCCGGTAACTATTCGTTTGGGTCACACGTGGTTCGAATGAGGCCAAAAAGTCTGGCTGCCCTGTACATCCCTCCGGCATAGATGCCGGTGAAAATTTACCTTTATGCTTCGTAAACCGTCTGTGACCAATTTGGAACTAAGATTTAGCCACATCTATTAGATTGACCCCTATGGGTCAATCATCCAAGTGGACGGCTCCGGAAATTCGCCTTCGTCTTTCCACTCCAATGGAAACGCTGATGTCGGAAGGCGGTGCCTAGGTCTTTCTTGGAAGAAGCTCTTGGAGATGGAAAACCTATTGGATGCATTTGATCAGGTGCATAGAGTGAGTCGTTATCGCTCCCATCGCAATCATGCTCACATATCAAGAGGCATGAACAACTAAAACCGTGATTTAGTTATGATGGCAAGCGATGGCTGGAGCACTGTTCTTAGATTGTTGTAGAATTATTACCCAATTTGCCGAAATAGAGTATATTTTTCACT
This sequence comes from Fasciolopsis buskii, assembly GCA_008360955.1. Classification (NCBI taxonomy): domain Eukaryota; kingdom Metazoa; phylum Platyhelminthes; class Trematoda; order Plagiorchiida; family Fasciolidae; genus Fasciolopsis; species Fasciolopsis buskii. The sequence goes on from LUCM01003968.1 coordinate 339,064, forward strand.
ACCCACTTAAATTGGACCGATATTTTGCTAACTGTCAGCCGCTAATATATCCAGAATAACACTTTCATGTCAACATGCAAAGTCTGGCTCCTTTATTAAATCTTTGGCATGATGCTAGCAAAGGTGAATGGTATAAGTGAACACAACGACCGGTGTTTTATTGCTAGAGAAAGTTGATTGTTTTGTTTCAGTAAAACTGAATGAACTTCAAAAAACCAAGGGCGTTAAACTCGATGAGTGGTTTCAGGTGGCCATTTCACGTTAAGCCAGGGAATAAGGTGGATTTAACAAAGATGCATTGACTTGGATATAGTGACCAGCCCCATAAATATTAACGGGTATGTCATTTAATACTTGCTACACGAGAAATAAAAGGTCAATAAAATCATTGGTATGAGTTACGCTTTCGTATTGGGCAGCAGTGATTGATTGGTCACATCTCACCCATTAAGAATGACCTATTTGAGCGGCCGATCAATAATGATTACTCTAAGCTTTTGTTGCAAATACGATCCAGAATGCAAAGTGTGATTATGAATAAAGACAACTCCTCAAAGCACAAGCGTAAACGAGGCCTTTTGTGGATACTGACTCGGAGATGTCGAGACGTATGCTAGACAGCCGGATTATCAGTTCATTCTTGGCTTTTCCAAAGCAATAAAAATAGAGACGATAATAGTTAATGAAATATTCCACATAGTTAGTAGAGGTGTACACAGAAGCTAGTTGTTATTTGCTTCTAATCGCGTTCACTAAGTGCATTAAGCTTGACCAACTCCGCCTAGGACTGCTAGAGCTTGACTGAGTATAACGAAAGATCAAGCACCAGGCAAGCTGCACATGCGATCTAACTGAGGACCAGTTAAACCATCGCAACTTAAAACTTCTTTAATTTTTTCTCAGCGGAATCAATACGTTTTCTGGTGTGTCTTGAGGACTTAATAAAGCGTTGGTCAAATCCTTGTGCTATTTTCGGGGTACAAACTCCAGTTTACCGTTAAAATACAAGGTAACCCTTTAATGACGAGTTCTTTTAACTAACTTTTAGTTTAGAGTCATGAATGACTTTTACGGAACGTTGCGCATCGTCCTTCGGGGTGCATCGGTTTCTGCCAACATTCACTATAACTTGAAACAGTGATCTTTAGAAATTCTGTCCTTTAGTTGCTATTGACGACCGCTAACTTTCCTCTGGTGATCTTTCACTAGTAAACACTGCTAGGGTATACTAAACAAAATGCGTCAGAACACCCCCCCCCCCACAGAGTATGAAGTTTAGGGCCATTTTACGGAGTTCAGCAGACCCAACAGGGTCATGGAAACAAATGTGACGTCGACGGTAAGGGTGTGTCTCCGACATTTATTTACTATACCTTGGTTTGTTATCACGACTGAATAAAAGTAAACCGACGATTCCGCCTGAAATATACATTATCCTGCCATAGGGTAGTAGAACTGACCTGAAAAATAGTAATTACTAGGTAGTAGTGTCTCTTGCATCATTTCCTGACGGTTGATGTGGAATTGGGCATCAGTGGGCATCATATAAGAACCTCGAAATTAACTGTTCTAAATTGCACGATTTACACTCCCCACACCCATTATCAACACACAGTATAATTGAATGAGGGCATATCCTAATTCGAACGCATCGAATGGAGGCAGGAGAAACCGACTGTCGAACCAGTGAATCCGGAGCAAAATTATTTCAACTGGCTGTCATGCTCCAAGCTGACTTATCTAATAACTGACGGCCTACCATTCATGCCCTAGTACATGACGAAGGTGATGCAATTAGTCAATTGAAGATAAGTCAGAATACGTCGCCCGCAGATAATTATCGAGTAATTGCAAATGGATATTTTAACCAGAAGCGGATCAGTGAGAAAATCCCATTTTCTAACTGCCTGAATGAATACCTGTCACAATTAATCTACCTGACGTAACGGCCGAGCAGTTCGCTATTTGACCGCAGTTGTACATTTCAGACAGATGTATCTACTTCAAGTGGAGTATATGTGCACTGTTATCATAAAACAAAAAGCGGCTAGCACATAAAATGCCACTCTATCTAAACAGATCCACGCCGCATACCGAGAATAACACCAGATGGAGAAGCAGCTGATACTCAGTGGTTTATTGTCAAGTCATCACATCACATCAACCATAACTAACAAGAGTAAAGATCAGAAGAAGGGTAGTCAAGCAAAGTGGAATAATTGGGAGTGAAAAATACACACCTTTTATCCAGATCTAACTGCTGACCGGAATAATTAATACAATTCGTTTGATTATTCCTCACTGTGTAAGTGCAAAATGGCCCATTGGGTTTAAGCCGTAAACCTCCCCTGGCCCGCCTCCCACCTATCCAAGGGAGAATACCTAAAACAAATTGTACCTTTTATCCTGATCCCGGCTTGCATCTGGATTACTTGTATGCCTTTTTCCATTCTTGACTCATCCATCTCATGAAAGCATCACCTTTCCTGATCCCAGGTGGCTTTCGTCATATTCACCGTGCTGTAATTGCATTACTTTAAATCATTCGAAACAAACCTGTTTACCTTTTGGTGTTTTCTCATAACAACCATCATCTGTAATTCGTTTTCGGGAAATCAAAAAATTATAAGCCAAAAAACTCGTTACGGTGCATGTTCAGGGCATTACTCTCGCTTTACTTGTAGCACGTTGATTTGTGTACCAGACACTATACACCATTGTCCTTGAATAAATTTGACCCTAAAATCAGCATTTTTAGGAGAATATTTTCGCGAAGAATGGACGAATTGCTAACCTGTCGATTAAGACGGATATCGGAGATCCTATTCAGTTCACTTCGATCCAAAAAGTCCGAATTTAATAGGCCCTCGATTCGGAGTATGCACAATAGTTGCTGCTAATCTGACCAATCCTTTTATTCCTTTTATTCACCCAAGTGCGAAAATACATTTTAGTAACTATCAACCAATTCTGCTTTTCACTTCATGCTAATCCATTCATTCACCACACTGCTAGTCTCTTGAGGCTTTAGATAACATCGAGTGAGATAAACAATTCGGCCGCAGCTGTCCGGGTGGTTTGAATCCCCAAGTTATTGGGACCGAAACTTTTTCGGCATAAGTTTATAGGTTTTCACGTTACTACTTGCTTGCACACAGTAGGTAAATGAAGAATGTAGTTTACTTACCCTGTCCACCGAAGGTAGCCTCACCGTACACTGTACCTTCCGGTGTTGAATGTCCAACGTCAAGCAAGCAGACTTCCGACACTGAACGACGTATATTGTCAGCAATTGTGCCTCAATTCTGGTTTCCTGGCGAAATCTATTAAGCTAGTAAGTCATCAATCTTCGATCACTGTGCTAGCGCGGTGGAAATTACGGGATTAATCGTGTCAACAACAGGAAGACCTTACCAATAATGCTGATATCAGCTGGGGGACCGAAAAACCGTTACGAGGGTAATGGTTGGTTCGAAGAAGATGGATTCAAGACAAGTGTAACCAAACTCTAATGATTACAGAACTTGAATAAATGAATACGGCTCGGAAGTGCTTGAGTGGAATGATTGCAAATGTATGAATGATCTATGCGGGCAAAATTGGATGAGTTTACTTTCATTTCATCAAGATTACGTTCAAAATTCAGATTTATCTTTTGGCTATGAAGATTTTAGGTTCCCAGGTGGGCTGGGGATTGTGAAGACCGGAAAATTTATTTAGTTTTCCTAATCGAAAATCCTACTCCTGAACCTAGGATGGAGCAAACGACAGGCGAATTGCCAGTGAAAATAAATAATCGAATAAATTGTGTCGACTGACGATCGACTTCTTGTAAAATTTGGAAATGTCGCAACAAATAACCCTCGAATTTCGTACAACAGTCCCCTTCTAGTTCTATTAAAACCGACCGGCTCTCAGCTATCCAAATGGTCGTTGTGCTGTGCTGACCGTTCATTTGCGGATTTCTCGTCCGAGAATGGTAACCATTAAAGACCTCTTTCTAGCAAAATGAAACTGTCGGCAGCCTTATCAGCGGCAAACAGTGGAAAAATATCACGAAAGGCATGCGATATAAAATCGCTAGTAAGTGTAACAGGATTAGGTAAAGAAAATTTTGCACCGATTATGAACAGCCAGAGTGAGAAGAAAAAGCATGTTACTAACTACACAAAATTAGCCATCAAGCAGTGTCCTGATCCAACTCACACTTGTGGAAGCATGGTGGAACCACTTCAGTCAACCACCAGGGAATCATATCAATAGTACATGTCCATGGCTCACCAAATTGTGGACGAACCTGAGGTCAAACGATTAAGAGTTAAATTTTTTAGCTACTGGGCTGCCAAAGCTACATTTAAAGGTTTGTTTATTTTGAACAGTAGATAGTGCAACTTTCGTGTCTTGCTGGGTTTTTTGGATGAATAGTTAATCTGTATAAGTCCCTTCTAAGATCTTCGTCTTAATTAAGCTTGAATCAGAGAAGCTAGCGTCATAGGAGTCATTTATTTGAGCACTTCATTCTGTCCATGAACTCCCAGTGAAGAGTGGACTTCATATCGTGTGGCGTTTAATTTTAGCATACTTTCAGTAGTCATCCAAGGTAATCTAGCAGGCATGATATTCCTTTCCCAATGGTTTGTTCGGGGCTCATGTCCTAGGCTGGGGTCGTAGAAACGTCCTAAAGGGCTTGATTGATTGTCTATACGGTGATTCCATGCGCTTAGACGAAAATTTGAAAATGGATAACAGACGTGAAGTTTTTCTTTTTGCAAATTTAGCCTCGTTATGATAAGAATTCGGTAGTACACAGGGAAATTTTTCATTAACTAAAGGAACGACAACTTTCTGATACCCATTTTATCATCCATTTATTATTCTCTTTGGATAAAATAACCAGAATGTGCTCAGGTGGCTGCGAAATACAACTGTAGCATAATTCGTTTGGGAATACTAGGTGGTGATTGCTTTTGAATACGGGAAGTCAGAAGATAAATCCTAATAGAAAAAACCTGCGTTTGTCCGACAGTATGCTGCTTCGGGTGTTTCTCCATGACTGACTCGAGATGTAATGTTTGTCTTGCTGCTCATTGCGGTAGGATGACAGTTGGATAGCATAAAACTAGGGCGCGGAACATTTCAAACACCGAATAAAACAAACTTGAACTTTTCGTATCAACTGGGTAAAATATGACGCGGAGTCACCGAAGTATGTGATCATAGTTTTATGAGATTTGCCGTTTTTCTTGGTTCCCTTTGAAGTCTTGTTTTCTTGAACAAAGTGACGACTGACGATCGTTAACGTCAATAGATTATTGATCATGTAAAAATCATCTTTACTTAGAAAATGTTTTCAGGAATCCGTGGGTTAGTTGCCAAGTAATGAAAACTTGCAGTGGACCTTCTCATTTACTCGAAAAGAATCACTATCATCCATTCTTGTTCAGTATCTTAATTCCATTCCATGAATCGATGCGTATTCCATTACATTTTCATGTCTATAAAACAGGTTACCCACTTGAAAGTAAAATTACTAAAGACCGTTTCTATGAACAAAGATATATGGTGCGACAGAATGCCTATTAGGGACTGATATAGCATCCTCGTTAAAGGTGACAATAAAGAGCAGTCTTAGTAAACGTTTGTTTGATACACTTGCGCAAGGTTGATCTCTCAGCTTATTTGCCTCCCATAGCCGTAAATTTGACAGCCTAGTGTTCGCGCGGTAAGTCGAACATCACCGGGTGGCTCCCGGTTTGAGGAGTTGAAAAAATTAGATTCACGATATCTTCTATTAATTGAGGATGCAATCTTATTTTCTACATTGCATTTTACACTGTCTCTCTATTTAGTACGTATCGTTTGGTTTCGATACATTGGAAAAGCTATGATTACTACCGCCTTTGCTGCCGTGGGCGAAAAGATCAGGCGCACCTCGAGACACAAAACGAAAAGTATCCTTATCAAGTTGGTCGACATATCTCTCCTTTTCAAGACAAAAGTGGCCGTAGTTAGAATCTGGACAAATGTAACACTATGCCTAGTGAAACATGTCTACAGCGGGCAAGCATCTGGAGAGTGTAACCACGGGGAATGAGATCCAACTGAAATGAAGGACGCCAAACCCTGGAATCATTAGCCTAACTTGTGACGTTGCCGGCACTAGCAATTTCCTTCAACCCAACCTGAATAATCTGTGTAAAAGAAAATTCCAAATGATCTTGTTCTATCGCGTACAATTCCCGGTTTTAGCCGTCGGAAATGTCTCAGACTGAGCCGACTAAACGTTATCATTAAATTAGCCGCCTCAGAAATATATATATATATATATACCATTCTCACATGGCAATGCTGTGCAAATAGTTACTGATGTCACACAACAGATCAACGGTTTTGCATCCCTAAGTCAAGTTAACTAGCCAAATAGAAATGAGGAGTATGGCAAACGGTAAAAATTACGTAATTCTGTGTTCCAAGATGCGTTTATCAAGCGAATTGGGAAGGTTGTACATTGTGAATTTCTCAGTAGGAATGAGAACCTGAACAGGTACGCATTAAATCTGTGATGACGTCCAGCATGCTACTTGATTTTATGTTTGTACGTACCTTTAGCACTCAAATGCATGTCATTTTTAGAAATCCCTATTTTGGATACTAGGGGTACCCTAGGAGAAGACCGCCTGAGAAAAATTAATTGTTATGAGTAACTCTTCCTATATTGAAATCAGAACGCCTTTTTTTCTTATTCTAAGCTCACTGTGATCACTTACCAAAGCGTTCGTTTCGGACGTCGGAATGAATTTGCCCGTTATCGGAAATGCATGTGTTGGACGTACCTTAAACGATGACCTGACCATTGACGCAACCCGTATATTAAGTTTAGTTGGAACTAACCTATTGTTACAACATCAATTGGAAATCCACAGCAAATATGTAGCCTGTCCAGTAGTTGGCATGGAATTTGGTAAATGAGATCGATAAGTTCATTCTGGACAGGAGAATAGAATAAATGTAACCTGACGTTGTTAAGGAACTGGTGAATAAAACGACATGCGAAGGTCAAAAGTTAGGCTTGTGCCAATACTAGCAAGAGTAAAACACAATGGCGTACAAACACAAAGAGTAATGGGATGCATTATGTTCTCAACGGCCATATTTCTTAGTGGCACAGTACGACAGGATCGACGTTAATGCTCCTGTACACTCATAACCCATGTTCGATTACCGGATGTCAAATAACCGTCAAAGATCTCCTCAATCGGAAGTTGCCAATTCACGTCTTCCATGTACGTGAGGATCCTTCACTCGATAAACGATCACACGGTGAGATGCAAAAAACCAAGTGATTGAACTTGCGCACTTCGTCCAGGTCTTCATAGGTAAGCAACAGGTCGGCTTCGAGCTGATGCAGATTTGCGACAGTATTTTACATTTTTAATATGTAAAGTGCTTCCACCAATGGATGTGCGGTTATTGACGCGGAATCGGAATACTTGCAATTTACTTGGGTCTTTACTAAGAACGAAAGCGAAGTTCGGATTTTTTAAATCAGATAGCTTTGTAACTGCGTAAATGTCAGCGTCACTATTATCACAGGAGTGTAGGGTGAGTTTCATGAGCACATGAACTCCAAAGTTGAAGAGGAATAGTGAAGGGGCGAGTCTGACGAACACGGCTTCTCATGATGATCTAGTGTGGAAGATGGCCGAGAGTACGAGTTCGGCTTGTGGTGTTTGGGTAGAGAGACTGAAAGAGTGAAGTGGATTTCGTTGGCAAGGCGTTAAGCGAAATGCATCATCTCAGAACTGCAGGACTGATTGAGTTGAATACTGTTCTCACTCCAGGGAAGATGTGTATCCTCGGTCATCGGATTATGGGTATACATCCCTTATTTGCCGTGGCGCGATCGGAAGCCTGCTCGATTCTCATCTGTGCATCCTCTGTGAGCAGTAGATCCTTGTCTGAGTATAATGCGATGACTTCAGATGCCACACTTGCCTTATACCTGAGTGATTTTCAAAGGAGGACCTTCTGATTTTCTTACAAACTGGATTCAAGCACCGATTCACATCAGTTAGCAGGAACCCGTTTTGTTGAGCAGCCTGATCCTAGAAGTTTCGCCAAACAAGATTTTAATAGTTTGCTACTGTCCTTGAAGTAGGGCGGAGGTAGCCCCTTAGAATCAACAGTCCTAAGCAATTTACAAAAACCCACCTATCGAATAATCTCGATTTCCAATGGGGTGTTGGTATCTGTTTGCAGTGCTTCATTTGCAGATCCAAATGGGAGCCTCGCTGTTATGGAAAGTTCTTCAGTGGAAGTTTCGAAGTTTAGTCTAAGATGTCAGAGTTGGCGAAATAATAAAACTAGTCACGTTAGTGACCCGTCTATAAAAGATTTGCAAAATTCCACTGAAACATTCTGTCCATAGGCAGAACATGTTAGAGAAACGCCGTTTAACCCTACCCAAAGAAGGTCAGACAGACGGAAATGTTTAACTTGGCCGGAATTCATTCTGCCTAGGGTAAACAAATGTGCGGCACTGAAAGGCAGTTTATTTACGAATTTGCACAACGACATGTTCTCTTTTGTTTGGAAACATTAAAAAACACTTAAGCTTGTTTTTTAGCCACTCGCGCTTACGCTAATGAATAGCAATACATATGGTCTGCAATTGAGAAATGAGAATGGTGTTTTACGGTCACACGGGATCAGATCAAAAGTAGATGGGTTGTGCGTGCACCCGTGTGTGTCTATGCGTATCTGAATAGTTTAGACATGAATACTGGGACAGTAAATGCGACTGCTAACTGTTTCATTGCAAAATTATTATTCATTGAAGGTTAGCGTGGTATTATTATTTCCCCTGAATTTGAAGCTTCGCAATCGAACCTCAAGATCTCTTGGACTAAGTCTAAATGGTAGATAATACTGGGGAAATCCTTTAAGCACGTGAAAAGCTTCATACAAATTGAATAGGCCAACATTTGCCTGTCGTAAACGAGGACATGAAAAGTGATGCTTACAACGTAATTGCAATCTCCGAATTGGTTTTGGAAAATAACCCCCAGATTTATAGCTAATCATTTGCAGACATTTATTGAGTTGGTTAATATAAAGGGATGAATCGTTTTCGATTTCACTAGGGAAGGAGGCCATCTTGAAGTAAGGTTGGAAATTTGCCTACATCTTGTTTAAGCTTAGATGCAATCACAAATGTGCAACATCTGCAAGGGTTCGGCCGTTCTCCAGTGGTACCGCCAGTCTACATGATGGTGATGTCATTGCTTCTTAGTCAACGGTAATCCTAACGCAAGGAAGCAGAAGTGAACGGTCAGATGGCGCAGTTTTTCACATAATGCGAAAGTAAAACAACAAGGCGAATGTCGCGGCCAACGGTGGTGAGAAGGTTTATATTTTCTTAAAAAAACATTTTTTTACGTTATGCTTCTTTTTTTGGAACAACAAAGTACATCATTTTCAAGAAGGGCTTCGTGACAAACAGAAGACGGCCAAACATGGAAGCCGAGTGGCCGAGGGAGGAACCACACAAGCCACCGCCAAGTTGGAATACCGTGATCCTTACCGTTTACCTGTGGGGTTTAGTTATGGTTATCTGGGGTTCGGCTTTTCATTGGGGAGCATTTTCGCCCATCTGGAAGCTGTTCATCCGAAAATACTGCACTTTTGTCGTGTAATAAATAAAAAGGAGATATACTATTTTTGGAATTGTCATACAACCGTTGCCCGTGATAAATCTCAGATGACGGAAAGCAGTTTCAATTTACGTCTTTAAAATTATTATTTTTGTACCAACCTGTTCTGATTTTGAGCTGGTACATCACAACACTGCCTTGTCAAACAAGAAAAGGTGAACTTCATAAAATACGTGGAGGACGAAAGACTTCGACTGCAAGAGCGCCACTGACTGAGGCGGCAAGCCATATAACCTAAATCTCCGACCATGGAATGGGGGGACATAGTGGACCCGACTCGGTAGTCCAAGTGAACCTGCACTAGCTAGACCACTGGTTAGGATTTTCATAAATTTGCACCATGTCATCGATTGAACACGTCGACCGACGTTCTAGTCATCACTTGCCTAGGAGAACAGAGCAAGGTCGTGTTTTGGTCGCTGTAAAGCAAATCGCCGTGAGTCGGCGGAATGGCATGACTTTATCTAGTGCACGTCAAGCAATGAGATCTGAATTCCCAACTGACGCAAAAATTTGCTTTGATCCTACCTTGGATTGTTGGTTTTCGTAGGGTTCTGATGAATGAACTTGATGTTTATTTCATACATTTTTATTTATCAAACGAGATGACATCCTCGTCGACAAATGACAAAATCGTTTGGCCACAGTTTGAAAAATTCTCTTACATCTACTGACAAAGTTAAGTGTTTTAGGCCTAGCGAAAATGTTAACACTGAACCTGTTGTTCACAATTATTCTTACTGAGTAGGAAATTGACATTGCGTGTTTGACCCTTTGAACGACGTAGGGATAACGTCCAAATTAGTGAAAGGTTTATTTAAGATACTTGTCAAAAAATTCAACTCAGTTTCAATAGAATCCCGTACAAGTGGATGGCCTTTTATCTTCTGTCTTTTTACTTTCTTTATTGATGAGTTAACAATATGCATCATTTTCCAGGAAGGGGGGTCGTGGCCGACAATGGGCTACCCCGTGGGAAAGCTGACCGTCGGTGTGAGGGTTCGAACTGGTGACCTTCATGTCCAAATGCCCCTACCTTATCTGTTTGGCCACCGTCGCCGTTAGGGGGTGTTCTTTTGGTGGAAGATTAGCAGAAATCTCTGTGACCTGTTTTGAACCCCATAGGCAAGGACCATCCACCTAGAAGACTGGATTGTAAATGGGACATGCGAGCGAAGAGTTCGTTTTTGGAAGCGTGAAAGGCCAAGGATAACAGAGGTTTTGAGTTTGATTACCATTTGTCCTCTACAGTGGGAGGGACAGCTAACTTGTCCAAGTCCTCAGACTTCTAACTTTAAAAGCCGTTTTATTGTAGCATTACCATGACCTTTTGACACAAATCATTATGAAATGAACAATGTCACCACATCCTTAGTTTCTGTCCAATAGATTACGAACTTGACTTGGCACCCACACAACGACTTAGAGTAAGCTGAATGTTTCTCCGAGGTGATTAAGTCGAACCTGAAAGACATCCTGTTTTATCAAGTGAAAATATTGCACCAAAAGGATATACTGTGTGGAATTCAACGAAAAGAAGAACCGAGACATGAAGGTTGACAGTGTGATCGCTGGCAAATCTTTGCTATTTAACGGCCCCGCAAATAACTACAAGGAAAACAAAATAAAAAATAACAAAGGAATTAATTTTCTGCGTCGCCAAAGCTATTACGCAAGTCATCACCGATGGTCAGTCAATCAAATTTGGACAAATATGACATTCGAGTCGTTTCGAACTATTTTTTTCACTTCTGACCACAGTTAGAACTAGCAGTAACGTGGGTAGATGGCCACAGTGTCTTACCTCAGAACGGGTCAGACAGTTGATCAACTATACTCTAGTTGCAAAGCCAGAGAAAACTTCCAAAGTAACTTATCAGCAGAAGAAACAATGATCACTTCGGAACGTTGAAACCTCATCCATACGGCCTCCGGCATCGAATTTCTGCCCCTAGTCTTGAAAATGCACCTTCTACTTAGATGATGCAAAGCATATGCATCAACCACCAAACGACAGAATGCTTATTGCATTACTTGTGCATTGTAGCATAGCAAGGCTCTACTTTCGGGATACTCCAATTCAAAATATTTTGTCCCTTGGTAACGGTTCAAATTCACTGTCTAAAAGACCAAACAAAGCGTTTTGTAGAAAATAATACATGACAGATGAAAAAATGGGGAGCCTTGTCGTACTACATTGCCGATTTCTAACTGTGGTAAGGACTGACCATTAACCCTAATCTGACCTGGTGCGCGGTGGTTCAACTCACTGAGGACCAAAATATGCCCCTCAGATATTACACTCCTCAATGGACACCTTCCTACGGAATTGAAGGGCACGCAAACGCCTAGTAGCACACCGATAGCTGCTTTTTAGAAAGCAGAACAATGCTCTAACAACTGTAGGAGAGTGGAGATTTTACTGATACTCCAAGGAACCCAGTCTGTTGGTCGTGAGTTTGGTTTTCGTCAGTGTTTTACGATCTGCGAAGAATGACGGACGAAAACATGTTTGACTCTATCGAATTGGGCTAACATCTTGTGATTAGAGCAGTTATTTCAGGAGACCTTCTTGAAGATGCGACATTAAGTGATTCCCCCCAGTAACCGAGTACTTCCTCGGAGAAGCAAACCTAGCAGAACAGAACCGGAAGTTCTCTGCCAAGTTCAGCTCTTCCATACGTAGACAAAACTGCAGAAAGGGCATCAGAGTTCGGAACTTTATGACGACGCAAAGCTTGGATTCCCTTGGGGATCACCGCCTCTGAGGGTAAATCTCTTGGTTCTGGCCAACAGTCATTTGTACGAATAGGCACATTAAACTGATATGCTGAATGTCAGCTGAGCTGTGGTTCATAGTGCTCCGCTCAACGTGCAAGACGTCACTGCTGATTGTGGTCAGGCGAATCATCAGCTTTGCAGTTCGTTTCGTTCAAACCCAGTGCTTTCCGCCGGCAGCCGGGATAACGTGAAACAGCTTGCTGGCATTTCCCATGGTGGCATCAGGTTTTATCTATAAGGCACTATGAGACAACCAGATATAGCGATCCTCATGAAAGCCTACTCTGAGTTAACGTTTCGTTAGGAATCATGCTGCCCTATGCTCGCTATTAGCTGGAATGGGATGTTGTGCATCAAGAAGGCGCAGAGGTGCAGCGGAAATCCTGGGTGTCACAACAAAACCGGACAGACCAAAACTCACTAAGCCAGTAGAATGCGACGCATTCTTGATAAGTCGACCAGTGCTCACTAATGGTTTCAGGAGAGGAATTCTAGCTCTTCTGAGAACTGACAGGCTATTCGAATCACAGAGCATAATCCACGTTGGCCAAAGTAGCATGCCACGTTTTGAGCACCCACTAAAACACAAACATCTTAGTAAGATTAACGCATGATTGGACTCCAGGAAAGTGCGCCAGCACTACCGACAATTTTTTACTCAGCTCCATCATCGGTAGCTAATTGCAAGATGGTCTAGGTCTATTGTTCACTCGAAGAAGAAGGGAACTGCCAGTTGGCACACCGAAGATTGAAGCGCCTAAAGCTGGCATTAGCTAGAAAAATTGGTGGTTTACACGCACGGTCAATAGCTGTTTCAATCTTTCTGGTAGACAGAAATCGAGATCAAAATGGATTCCTAAGTGCACCTCATTCCAGCGAGCATTTATATATTCTGCTGACATCACGATGTGAACCTCAGTCCTTCTGTGCGCGAGACTCTGCAGGTTCCGGCAGAATGTGAAATCGAAAGCATCTAGGCTGCAGTCTGTAGGGACGTAGGCCGAGGCAAAAAGCAAATTACATCTATCAAAGTGGCGACTGTTTAATTTGCATGAACCTCTGTGGCTCACTGGGGATAACTGGCTTATGTCTGGAATCTAATCAAATCCTCACACCGAAAGCTTCAGTGACCACGGCCTCAGGATCCCCAGAATAATTCAGATAAAAGTTTATCGAAGAATATCATGGGAATGTCAAGTGAATGACTGAAATATGGTCTTAAATGCGATCACTTTTGGCCTAACAGACTTTGAAGGCTGGAGTCTCCAGTGCATGAGCTAAACAGCTCCGTTTTCCTATGTGCGTCAGTTTGAAGGGATATCGAGAATAAGGTAGGCCATCAGTGGGCAAAAGGTAGTTCGGTGAAGGTGAAACTCGAGAGAACAAAGATAGGAGGAGTTTCAAGGTCATCATCTCTCATACGGAGGGCTAAAGTTCCAGGTGAGTGCATGAGCACTGCGTAGGAAAAGAAGTAATATCAGATTATAAAGAAACGAACAGCTTTTTACGGCGGAAGAACGTTCCCATGAGTAGGTTGAAAATACTGAAATTTCGCCAAATTATCAAACCTGATGATGGTTGTATGCATTGTGGGCTATCGTAATAACCGGCGATCCGGTCCAGAGTATAATCCTTGTACAAGCAAATGCCACCTTTAGGACATCATTTTAGGCAAGTCATTTTCCGGATGATCGTTCCGTGCTTCTCAGCTACACAACTCTGCACAGTCAGTGGAATACGACAATGTGCTATGGATTTATTTAATTAGGCGGAAACACCGGCCGTGCCACAGTCCAACCACCACTTGTGGTGTCGTGGGGAGAATCATTGCAAGTCGAAAATGCACCAAACGCTGGACAGGACGGGCGCTGATTCAGTGAGCTTGGGCCCAATTTCTGATGACCGTCCTCGTATCCGTAACCCAGGCATCGCCCTGGTGGTGATGTACATCTCTTCCTTGCGCCGGGAAATTAAAAAATTACAAATAATAGTACACGATTTAGCAGATGAGAATTAGGAAAACTGAAAAACGATTTGTCTTGCATCGGAAGACCATTAATTCAGAACTTCTCAGTTTGAACCCTGCCGACTTGGGAGTCATTCGCAATATGCTTGTTTTGAAACAGATAAGTTGCTGCTCAATCTAACAAGATCCACCGATCCTCCATTTGTAATTCCATTCCTTTTTTTGTCTACACACAAGCCTTGAATGGCCATATTTTATCTCATTTTCTGTTTGAAAGCGATAAAAACTGAATTGAGACAATATAACGTGAGTAAATATAAACAAAACTTGCTTCATCAACTTCCCACACCGAGAATATCCTGTTTATTCTAAGAGAAATCGTCGATGAAGTTGGATGGTTGGTTTCAGTCGCATATCATCCAATATACTGACTGCCTTAATGAACATCGGAACTAATTTTAGTTCTTTGTTAAGAAAACTGGCTCACTGGATTCATGCCTTCATCTTAATGCGCACTTTGTGAGCCTACAGGGTTCCTAGATAAATCCTGATATGGATTACTCGCTGTGCCTATTGAAGGGTTTGGTTTCTTTTAACAGGACAGAAAGCAATGCAAACAACCTAATCATTGAGAGATTATCACATGCGTTAAGTCTTTGTGGTATGGCAAGTCAAAATCTTTCTACACTTAACGGTAGTGACTCCTGAAATCTGTCCCAGTATTCTCGGTTTTGTCTTTTTTGAAGTGCAATTATCAATAATACTTATATCGTCTTGTCTACTTACCCTTAAATTAGTTTTTTTGATTTACTCACTACTTTTGTCGTTCTTTTTCTTCTGCATGACAAAGTGCATCTAGTCGCAGGCGATTTTAAACGCCCTACTTCATAGTTTTGAACTGCGTTTGACCTGATTGGTTTAACCTGTCACAACTACAAGGGGAAATGCAAATCTTGAGAGAGTCCCGCACAATCAATCAAAGGGTTTTGCCATCAATCTCTGTGCTGCTACCTAGCACCGATAACCGTGTCATATTTGTGAGACAAAAGTCTGACTCGGGCCTCACTCAAAATGCTTTTTGTTTAATCTAATCAAATTAAGTTTCGCCTGTTAAACTTATCATCGGTAATGGTTTCGCCATTCAGATGTTCTTTTGACAAGGTTTCCTCTGGTTTTCATTTACTTCTAATGTTCGCAACTATGTAGAACTTTCTTCGCTCAATCTACAGAAGACTGTTGATTTCCTATGTCTATGGAGAAATATTTTATGCATAGTGGGAGAGTGACCTAAATGAAAAGAGTCCAACGATTGAAGAAGCAACTGTACATTGGAATTGTTAACGATGGGTCTCATCTCAGTAAAAATTAGATCCGGGATTCTGGCTGCACTTTTGCTTCTCAACTTCAAAACAATGGGGACGGCAAATTTCCTTGGAAGGAGAATCGAATGCTCCATGACCATTGATAATTGCATTACAGAACACATTAAACCTAATACATTTAGTTCTGCACTATGTGAACATTTAGGTTGGAAAAACAGTGAATCCATAGGTAATTATGTGGTTTCTAAACTGCTTCAAACTACCAGAGGTTACATCCACCGGTGACCGAGGTGCTTTATTTTCCGGTTCTCGTATTGTCTGTGAAGTCGTTATGTCTTTCAAAAACAGAGGCTTAGTTTTCAAGTCTCATTTCGGCTTGCCTGGAAGCAGTAAAAACTGTCCCGATTTCTATCAAAGCAGTATCCGCTATTTATTCCAATAGATTCCACTTCATCACCCTTATCTCTATCCTTTTGAAACTTAATGAGTATCTAATACTCACTCGCCTCCCAAAACGCACTGTAATCTCCCCCATCGATTTCTTTCATTTGGCCTGAGAACTTTATAGGAGTACTTTTGATGCAATTTCACAATTAAGATGCTACAGTGCAACCGGTTAGATATCAATGCCAAGTAGTTAGATGCGATTCCATGATTATATTTCTTCTTTTGATACACTCCGTAGGCTATGTTTACTAGTAAAAGCTCATTCTTTTGCGTGTCAACCTAGGTAGCGCAACTGATCGACTGTTTTGTTGGAAGGAGATCTTAAGGAAAACCGCCTAAATTGTTAAAAAATAACTTTGATATTCTTTACGGTCGTGTCCTTTTTCTTTTCCTGCAACCAATTATGTAGGTAATTTCTCTAATAGCTAATTTGGTTCTGTAATCTGGTGTGCGGAGGATGCCGCTTTATGTCATTCTGCAGTAACCTATGCAAACCTGGGTGACTTAAGTTAGACCCCTTTAAGACCCTTCGAGAATCATCAAACGTCTTAGATCAAAATGACCTGTTAATTATCTCATTCAAGAGTACTCAAGTGATCTTCATCCTGTCTTGCTCTACCTTT
Organism: Fasciolopsis buskii; assembly: GCA_008360955.1. NCBI lineage: Eukaryota > Metazoa > Platyhelminthes > Trematoda > Plagiorchiida > Fasciolidae > Fasciolopsis > Fasciolopsis buskii. Next base: position 355,916 of record LUCM01003968.1, read on the forward strand.
TCCAACAAGCATTGTATTGCTCAAAGGTCTCCCTCAGGAACAAATCTGCCAGGCATCTTGAGGTCTAACTGTCCGCTGATCTTTGTTGGTCTTCGTCTTTTGTCGACTGTGTTCAAACTGCGGCATCTAACTTCCTCGTTTCTCAAGCTCGTGCAGTTCCTTGTCATATCTAATGTTCTTCATGCATTTTTTTCTCAGGAATTCTTAGTTATCACATTCGATTTTCCCCCAAAAAACATTTACTAGACCATAAAAAACGATTTAAACGTACTGTGCTTTCATATGCTCATTTCTCCTACTTCCATTTTCTGGTCCGGATAACCATTTGTATGCCATGCACACAAGTGCAAGTGACAAATTTACGTTCAAAGTCTTCAACGATTCTACCCTCCTTATGCAAATGAATTCTGCAGGATGTCGTTCTGGCCTCAAAATCAGATCACCTTGCCACAACATACTCTCCAGAATTATCAGCTACGAAACATTTCCGTACCATACCTTGGTTGATTACTGAAGGATCTGATCACTAAAGTGCTACGGGCCAATGATTTCAGACTCACTTTGTAATGGGGCTGTGAGCTTATGATGGTTAAAGCCTAACACAGATTTCCAAGCCTAACGACAGTACATCCTAAAGGACATTCCCATGTTTCCATTGATTTTGTCTTTAATCTGCAAATAAAATAGTCTCCCTAATTTTTTAAAGACCTTTTGATAGCTTGCAGATGCTTGCAACAAACTAACGCGACTTCTCATTCAATCTCATCATTTCCCATTTTTTACTTTGCAGTTGCATGAAGCCTATTCTTTGTAGCCCGCCGAGAACTAGCATCTGACTGGGCTGCAGTCTGCATGGGTTCCGACAGTCAGTAGGTTTCTAGATGATTTTAAAGAGACGCAGAAGTTTTCCCTTGGTTTCAGAAAGTCAGGCTTGCACGTCACGTGACACATAGCATCTAAGCAGGGCTACCTAGACGCATGCCCATAAGAAGATCCATTGAAATCAAAGGCTCGTTTGGGATATTTGTAGTTGCTAGTCGTTTGTACTTCTGTTTTTGACTGGGTGGAGCAAATTTTCTCCAGAAAAACTTAGTAATCTATACGACTTGTTGTCTATGATCCCATCTTGTTTTGAAGGTGTATGCTACTAATGGATAAGATTTGTGGAAAATCGTCTAATTTACCATGAGTACAATGCTATGGATCGCGAAAAGCCAAAAGTAGGTACATGAATTTGTTCTTCATTTCCTCGAAATAAGAGCCAAGAAGATTGTAAGACATATTCTTTGATGAGTCATGGCATTTTTGTGACCACGTTGCTAACAACAGTGATGAATGACTTGTGTGGCACCAAATGCTAACTCACATTTGACAAACTTTACACAATTTTGATCGAACTCATATACCAAACTCAGTCAGAAATCATTTCAGTTCTTCATCAAACCCACCCACAACTCAGGCTTTCTTACCGCTAGATGTGGTAACTACGAGTTCAAAACATCCATATATTGGTGAATAGATTTGTCTGATGCCAACGAGATATTTGAAATATTGAATTTTCCATTAGTCAAAGATTTTCTCACAGCATTGTCGAGCAACAGGTGACCCTACTCGTTTCATTCAACTAGTGGTTTGTGCGCGATAAGTAGATTTCACATCCTGGTACCATTGAAATCCGCCCTATTGATCCATTTGCATGTTCCCAAAATACCCTTTGTGCTAATTCGCACAGCTATGTCTCAACCAGGCACTGCCAATTGCTCCTGACCGCTTTCTTAGGTGATGATGAGAAGGTTTTCCCATGTTGGATGACCTAACTAGTTTAGCGTGTCAAATCAGAGTTTAACAATCCGTTATGCAGGAATCGATGATCGGTTAGTGCAACGTAAGTTAGCTCGTCATTTTATTTAACCTGATTGTCATTTGGCTTTTCATGTACACAACCTGAAACATCACGTTGTTCGTCACTACAATTTCAGTGAACATCACCGAAGCGGATATTCATTCTTTAAGTTATTAACCGGAAGGTTTGACTAAGAGCAGATTTTGAGATTTCCCGTATGCCTACTTTACGTATTCATCTTTACCAGTGCTCGACTCGTGACAATTCTCGTCGACTCATTGAGGTCATTTTAACAAGTTTCTCTTTTGGTGTCAGATTGCAATGAGAAAAACGTTTGACAAAAATGTTTAATCGTGAATCTCGTGAAGTTCGAACAAAATATAAACAATTCGGTGCGAGATGAAACGAAATGCGTCGAGGTAATTGCGATATTTTAAAAAGATTTTCTCGATCACAAGCATGAACCCGTTGGATTAGATGAAGCATTCAGCCAATCCGGACTAGCTATGATCAGATTATGATTGCCTTGGTAACAATACGAGATAATTGTCGAATGATCATTCTGTGGTCTATCAGCTAGGTGGATTTGTGTGTGTGCACGTGTGCACATGCATAGACTGATTGCGCGAGAAAAATTCACTTTTTCATCCAATTTGATCATCTACGCGTCCCAGTTCGGGCGCGGTGGATATGCACTGCTGATGATTCCTAACAAGGATGAAACAGCTGTACAGTGCTTCCATGGTTTCTTTATGGTGAATTGAGCGATCATATCACATGGTGAATTATTTCATGAAAACATTCAATCTCCTACTACTAAAATGTAATCATATACTATTGATGCCGGAAAACATCTTGGTTATCTGCACTTGTTTCGTTAAAATATAACTAA